>CM047805.1:2828661-3093227 GCA_026214975.1 Gentiana macrophylla
AGCAATCGGGAGCTTTTAAACCTCATAGTGATATAGGGCGTTTCGTGATAACGCCTCATCGCACTCAAATCATTGGTAGTTACAACCGACATATATATAGTTCATCTTAATTTGGTATTCTTCTTTAACTTATATCCTTCCTATCACATTCAAACCTTCGGATATTCACAAGACACATTCAAAAGTTAGGTACTAAGTTATCGCAATTATTTATAGAATAACCACTAGGATACTGAATGGATACAGTTTAAAATTTTCCGCTTCAATATCAAAGGCTTTACGTGAAGGAATTCATGTTACACAAATAAATTTGGGATTACAATGCACTTACGGTTCACGTTGGTTATACACATCTAAATTGATCATTATATCTTCAAATCCATGAAATATATACCTTATACAATTTATTTTAATCAACTAAATAATGCTCGAAAAAAAATCGAAAACTAAGGGATTTATTGATATAAAATAAACATTAATTCCATTGCTAGACCAACGACTCCACTCCCCACTTATGAACTTACATTGTCCTCAATGTAAAGTGAGTGTAAATAAGTTGTTGGGAAAGCAATGGTGCACTAAAACAAGTCAAAACAAATACTCGGATGATATTAAAGGGTGGGTGGGTGGGTTAAAGTTATGATCTCCTCAATTCCATAGTATTTGAACTAATACATGTCACACGTTATTTGAAATTTAAAACAGACTAGATCATGAAATGTAACGTATGGCAAAGTATTAACTCTGAGTCTTTTATACCCAGATCCTCAAGGGTTATTTCAAATCGTTCTATCAACCTTAGTCCAAGAATAATGCCTTTGAATTTTTCTCTTTTTTCTCCATCGGGATTTTCGGATAACCACCTAATCATTCCCTTTTTAATGACATTCAAACATTCATCCCGAGACTTGGTGAAACAAAATGAAAATCAATCCAAGTATTCGCAAAGTATCATCCAAAGTATGAGTAATTATTATATTTAACATTTTTAAATTTTGCCCCGGTAGCGCTTTTAGTTAACGTCGTTTGCTCGACAAACTTAAACAACCAAAATGATGATGATTAACTAATATACTAAAATAAAATAGGATACTTCTAACATTTACTCACAAAAGCATGTAATAATTAATTTCGTGAACTAACTAGAAAAAAAATGCTTATGGAGTAAATAGGAAGGATAGTACCATGTTTTTACTATATTTATAGTCTATAGCTAGACTTTTCGCTCCGGTTTTCTAATGTCTTGGTGGTGAGTCATCCTCATGCACCACATCCTTCTTCAATACCGGTTTCCAACAGAGGTTAGACAATTTCCACCAATCCAAACGATTCTTGACCTTTTCCTTTGATTTTCGAGCCTTCGGTTTGTGAGCTTTTACATTATTTTGAAGTCATCTTCTTCAATTACTGCGTGTTAGTACGATCCACAACAAGGGGACACAAAGTGTCCATACAAGAACAAGATTCTAGTGTAGTGCATGGATATTTCAATGAATTGTAAATGTTAAAGACAACGCGCTCATCATTAATTCCCAAACTAAGCTCTCCCTTATAAACATCGATGAAAGGGCTATTAATTGTTAAGTGCCGAAAAGTGTCAAGAAAATGTGCATACTTCTTATCCAACTTCATCTCTTTGATTTCCTTTTTCGGGGAATGGGGGAGTAATTCAAGATCAATTAAAGTAGGGTTAGAATGTATACCTCCCTTACCCTTATAATTAGACGAAGATAGTAAAGCTTCCTTGAATGATTGTGCCTTTTGAGGACATTGTGTGTTATCATTCTGTACCTTTTTCTTCAAAATATGCACTGGATATGGTGCTACCCTATCAGATTGAACCGAGGTGAATTTGGGTTGAGCCGGATAAGGTTCGGTTTGAATTGGCCCTTTCAAACTTTGATTCATTCTCAACATGATCATTGGTCAAGGTCCTACTCATTCTTGGATTTTTCAATATTCTAGGAACCTTGACCCATTCCTCATTCTCACTTTCAGGTTCAATATATCTGTTTTGTCTTAGGAAATCTTCAATAATGTCCTCTTCCTCTTTAGATTCCATGTTTTTCTCAAATTTACCATCTAAATCATCCTCTACTTCATTATTTCCGAAGTTTTCTAATCCATTACTTCCACAGATCCTTCCACTTCTAGTAATAACAACATTTACCCCACTCAGATCTCTTTCAGTATTACTTGGTAGTCCTCCTGGGGGGTCTACTGTTTTTACGTTCTCCCTCTCTACTCAAATGATATTCCATATTCCTTATTGAAGCTTCTATAGTTCTTATTCTGGTGTCATGTCCACTCATAGATGTTTTCAACGTACTCATATTCTTAGTGACTGTACCTATAGAAGTCATCATGGTTTCCATATTTTGAGCTTGAGTTGACATCACACCCATCATATTTTCCATTAATTTCTCCCATCTATCAACTCCTTCAGGTTGAGTTGAACTTTGGGTGACTGGTATGCTTTGAGTGGTATGTTGTGAATACGGTCTAGGTAATGATTGTAGGTTCTGATTCGAGGTATCTCCTTGATAAACCTTATTAGTATATGGATTCTTATATTGAACTGGATACGGTGGTTGTCCTTGCTTACTAGGGTTTTCAGACCAACAAAAAGTAGGGTGAGCTCTTCTAATAGCATTAAACGAGTTTGAATACGCGTTATTCAAATTCCTATGCTGTTGTAAAAAACTCACATTTTCCCTTGAATATCCTTCTGGTTCTTCCATCCCTAATGACACATTATCATAACTTGAGTAGTCATTTGGTAAGATATTTTCTGAGTTTATAGTTTTATTAGCTAATAAGCCGTCAAATTTCCTACTCAAATTCTCTAAGTGTGCTAGGACTTCTGTATTCGATGTACTTTCTCCTGCAAATGCTACTTTCTTGTGTTAGAACCGGTTTTCCACATTCGATTGTTTTTGGAAATCTTTTCTATAGCATCGTAAACTATTTGGGCTTCACTCATCATTAACGAACCACCACATGCATGATCTACATCTGCACGTGAGTCTTTTCTTAATTTACGACAGAAAAACTGAATTTGCATATCTAAGGAATAACCATGGTCGGGACAAGCTCTTAGTAGCTTTTTAAATCTTCCCCAAGCATTCCCAAGCGTTTCTTCAGATCCTTGTCAAAAGTTAGCAATTTCGACTATTAATTCCAATTTTCTACCAGGAGTAAAATACTGCTTTAAGAACTCGGTTTGAATATCCTCCCAACTAGTCAATGAATGATGTGGAAGTGACAGAAACCAATCTCGTGCTCTTCCTTTTAAAGAAAAAGGAAACAAAGACATCCTCGTTAATTCCCGATGAGCACCATGACTTTTGGTCAGATTACACAATTCTTGAAAAGATAGAGATGATGATGTGGATCCTCATCATCTTCTCCTAGAAATTGGGCTCTTGTGTCAATAAAACCAAAAAGATGAGATTTTATTTCGAAATTAATTGCTCCTTTATTGGGTAAACGAATTGGATTATTAATCTGGTACCTTCTCACGGTCTGATCACATATAGGTCTCGGGTTAGGCTGGTTTCGATTATTACGATTATGCTTATTCCGATTCTGATTATTTCTATTATTCTGATTCTGGTTATTAGGTTGAGGTAAATTCGATTAAGGTTTGGCCATGCCTTGAGCATGAGCAATCCTTTGTTCAGAGTGTTCACCACCAACGGTTTCGACCATTTTCGTAACTCGATTTGACAATTCTTGTGGAATAGAAAATATCGAATAGAAAATAACACGAAATCGATAAAAAAAACCACTTTTTTTTTCTCGGTAATTACCGAGTGTAAATTTTTTTTTCCTTTTTTTTTCTCGGTAATTACCGACTCCACTCGGTATTTACCGAGTGTACATTTTTTTTTCTCGGTAATTACCGACTCCACTCGGTATTTACCGAGTGTATTATTATTATTATTTTTTATATTTTTTTTAATTGGTATCTTACCAATAGGTAGGTACCAACAAAAATAAACGAACCGCGTTTACTTTCTACTATCGAAAATAGAAATAACTCGAAATTGGTAGAAGAAGAAAATTGGTAACTAAAAGAAGGTAGATACCAACGGAAAACAAAATTAGAAATGTGATAAGAAGAGTGTTGACTTATCCTCGAGAATTTTGAGCTAATACAAGTAGTAACCATAGACACAATGAATTAGCGTCGTTTCCCCGGCAACGCCGCGCGAGAAAGTCGACGGACGTTTTCTAGGCTATCAATCCTTACCGCAAGCGTGTACCGGGTCAAATTGTAGTGCTAGTCCGGTGAGTCAGTCGTATCCTCAGGAAATGAAGACATAATTCAAAGTGTGGTTAAACACCAAGAAGTTTATTATTAACTCGATCTAAGTCGCAGCTTTTTATCGGGTTAGATCGTTAGATTAGTTAGATTGTCAGTAAAACAGTAAATAAATATATAAATATAAAAATAGATAATATATATATTTTTGGATCTAGCCAAGAATACGTTACTGAATTACGATATCTTTTTAGTGAAATTGAATGAGACAGATCTTTTCCTTGATGCAAGGAGGTCAATTATGTATGAACCCGGTGTCTTTCTGGCTAGACAACTCCTCCTCACACGAGGCGTATGAAATTGTCATACGTCTAGTCATCTGTCCAATGTCATCTTAAGCATGAGTCACACCCGTTTTGTCATTCGGCCAATTTTAAGATTGATTCATTAAACAGGTGATTTTAACGTAATAATATCGTGAGCACAATTTTAATAAGATTTATCTCTCCCAAGACAAATCTGCCCCCGGGTAAGAAATCGGATTCCGTTGTCACGTTTTCACTCGGCCAATTTTAACCTCCGGTCTTTCTATTACGATCTCGTATTCTAATCGCGAGTTGTCAATTCATTAGATTACGTTTCTAGTAAAAATTGAGTGGCTAATTCAATTTTTACTTTCATTAAGTGCAAATAGAAAGAGATACATTATAATTGGTTTTAATCATTATTATCAGAGTCGATCATTCATTTTATCAAAAAGATTAACTAATTCAGATTCATATCTTGACTAGATATATTTTTAGCTTAACATAGTTGTAATAAGTAATATATAAATAGAAATAGAAATAGTAAACATAATAATATTAGAATATATTACCGGTTACAACTGTTGAATCGGGGCCGTTTCCACCGGATGTAGTATAACAAAGCTTCGATTTTAACAATCTTCGATAATTATTCCGCCTTTACAACGGTACTATAACTACTTTATTTATATATATAAAAACATATATATACATACATAGACATATGTATATATAAGAACCCGAAAATAAAATAAAAGAAGGAAAGAAGATAGATGAAAAATATATATATATGGATGTATATATATATTTTGGGACGTGTGTGTGTGTATATATAGATATATCTATATATATAAAAAGTGTGTACAAAATAAAAAGGAAAAAATGAAAGAACGAGAGAAGGAGGAAAAAGGGGCAAAGAAGGGGCAGCTCCTTTATTCTAATTAGACATGTATATATAGGCTGCAAAAAGGGGACTGGGCTGGAAATGGCCGGACAGGGGAGGTAATCATTACATTCATCCCCCAATTTTCGGATAAAAATTTATATTTTGGAATAAAAAACTTCTAAAATTTATATCTTGAGTTCTAGATCTCCAAATGACATGATTTAAGAGGCATTGGAAAGCTCGTTGAATGATCTACAACTTTCATGAAGGACTCTTCTTCAGAAAATGTCTTTTTGATGGGCCATTCGTTTGTCGAAGATATTTCTCGATTTCCACTAAATCGAATCGATTAGTCACTTGACCACTTGACTTAATGATACTTGAGTTGTAGAAGTCCGATTGACGTGATTCAAAATGCGTTGGAAAGCTCTTTCAAAGATCTACAACTTTCATTAAGGACACTTCTTCAGAAAATACCGTTTTAATGAGCCATTTGTTCGTCGAAGATATAATTCGTTAGTGCACCACTAACCATCGAAAGCCACTTGACCACTTAAGTTAGTGGCACACTCTTATATCCCTAAAAATACCTCTTTTAGGCCTCAAAGCGTGTCATTACTCGGGATTTTGGTCAACCTATAATTCGCAATAAACCACCAAAATATCAAACGAATCCGACACGACACATTCCGGTTACTAAACCTGTACAAAACTTATAAAAACTTATAAAAATACGATAATTTATATAATAACCACTATTTATATATTTGGATAAAATTAAGTAATTATTGACTTAAATTGGTACAATAATGCTCAAAGTGGTATCAATATTGGGGTAAAATGTCGTAATAATGATCATTAATTTGTCTCTCATCAATAACATAACTAATCGACAAATCGAACTGGACTTGGCCGAAGAAAAACGCATGAAGGCACGCGCTCAGCTGATTAACTACAAGCAAGCCGCAAAGAGATACCTCGACAAGCGAATCCGCGATCACTCTTTTGCGGTAGGAGACTTTGTCCTACGCAAACGGCAAGCAACATGCCAAAAGACCGATAAAGGAAAGCTGACCGAAAATTGGGAGGGCCCTTGGTAAGTGTCGAGGATAGTCAAAAGGGGGACATACATCCTCAAAAACAAAGAGGGCCACGAGTTCAACAGGCCCTGGCACGCCGACAACCTGAAGAGATATTACATGTAAGGGCTATGACCTCAACTCGTTTTTAGAAGCGTTTTTTGTAAAGGCATTGAGCCCGTTCTGTTGTAATCAATAAAATATTTCCCAAAAACCTAGTCGGGCACAAACAAGTTCTGTTTCCAACAAGCAAAGCTTGTCCGACACAGAAGGGGGCCGCTGGAAATCACTAAAAGAAGACATCCGACAGACACGTGCGGATTCCAAAAAACAAAGCGAAAAGGCAAGATCAAGCCAACAAAGATAAGGAAAAGCAATTCATTACAAAATGAAATAAATTTTACAGAGGAGCACAAAAAAAATCGCTCCGCCTTTCACTCGTCTGCCTCAGGATGGGAAAAATACTGATCCGTAGTGGGGCAAACTAGCATTCCTCGAGTCAGGATGCACATGGTGGAAATCATCTAGGCAAAGGGTAAGTGCAACTCGCCATGCATCAGAGTGGCATACTTGATCGCCTCAAAATGAATCCGACGACCCCTGTTGATGGTCGTCTCGGGGACCGAAAGGGAGTAAAGAAAGAACGCCTCGACATCAATGACCTCTTTGAAATCGGGCAAGTAGAAAACCCGAGTGTATATGAAGTGCTTCCATTCCCTCTCCATCCGGTCCATCATGCTGGCTGTCACATCTGTGCCCTTCACCCACTCGTTCCTAAGCAAAAACTGGAAGACATCGAACCGAGTGGCGTAATAGCTAGTCCTGTCCTCGAGATCAAAAAAGGTGTCATAATCCTTAGCTGGATTTGGAAGGCCATAAAAGTCATTTATGGCAGCCGGGGTAAAGTCCACATTCACCGCACGAACAGAAACGGTGGTGGTGCGATCAACATGGCCGTTCTCAGATAGGGCGGCGTAAAACTAACGCACCAACGTCAGGTTATACTCCCCGGCCGGTGTGGTGATGAAGTGCGTGCAACCATTGGCGTTGATCATAGCCCGATGACCTGGACCAACATGACGAAGGTTAAGCCTTCTTTTCACCAAATGACCATGGTCACGAAAAAAGGTCATGAAGTTGTTCATAGCCACCGGTGAAGCGGTGGCCCGAAAACAAACAGAAGGTTCATCCACGGCAGGCTCAAAGGCATTGGAGTCTTGACTTGAAGAATCAGAAGAAGACATGGCAAAAATAAGGAAAAATCCGAAGAGGAGTGAGAAATTTCTCAAGAGGGACAAAAGATTTTCAGATAAGTTGTGAGGAAGGAGGAGAGGGTTTCTTCCTTTTATAGACCCGAGAAATCAAAAGGTGGGAAGGTTAGAAGTCACATACGTTCGAGTTCGAATTCAAGTCTTTATAGTAACCGAGCCAACGCTTCGAAAAGAGCAGTCATAAATGCATCGGTTGGATAAAGGGTCATAAAGACGTCAATTGAATAGAGTTATGAGGCTTCACGATCCTCGAGAAACCAAACCGTCTGAACCGAGTCCGACCACAAACAGCGGCCCCATCGATATTAGGGGACTGTTGTCGGATACGGAAGAGTTTTCAAAGGCGCTCTCATCTCGCTAGGGAACGGGGGCTGTAAGTAAAAACTCAAAATTTAGAAATGCAAAAACAAGAAAGCAAATACAATATGGGGATAAGACAATTTATTATATAAACAAGAGCCGCCAAGGCCGGTTTTTACAAGAAAGGACAAAAGCAAGGCCTAAAGCTAGTCGAAGTCTGAATCGTCTGTCGGCGAGTCCGGAACGACAAGTGCATGCTCAACATTCGCGCGTGGCGGCACCATCATGTCGTCGTGAGAAACATGCATCCCGGTAGTTCGGACACACAAGCAGGAAATCATCCTAGGAAAGGGGATGGGCCCATGTAGGTTTGTCTGGGTAGCAAATGTAATTATCGCCCGATAAATCAGCAGACCCCAATCAACGTTGACGTTATCATCGGCCCACGTGATCGCGTAGAGGAGATGCGACTCGGCCTCTTATATCTCCTCGGCGTCAAACGAGGGCAACCCCCGAGAGTTGATAAACCTCTTCCACTCCCGGTTGGCCTGGAGCATCTCCGAAGCATAACCCTCTAGTAAAGGATCCTAGTCACCCGGTATCAAGCGCCTGAGTGCCGCGGCCCCATAGATGCGCCTCCTCAACTCACTGCCGAGACCCCAAACCGTCTCATAATGCACATACGGAGGGTGAACGGACAGTTCAAAGAACTCATTGATGATGGCAGGGATAATGGCAACATTGACCCCCCGGAAGGGAACAATGTTGAGAGTGTTGTCGGTTAAAACTACTATCGATAACGCAGAATAGAACTCCCGCACCACGGTGGCGTTGAACGCCATCGAGGTGCCTTCAGAAAGTTAACCCACATCAGATCAGCAATACGTTCACACTTATCAAAGCAGATTTTCCGAAAGTTTAAGCCCCTCTCTGCTAAAATGGGAAGTTGATTGAAAATGGAGAAAAAAATTAGAAATGGCCAAGGGAGAGGCCGTATGAAACAAGGGAGAATCACCAAAATTGGCCATGGCTATGAGAAAACAAAAGCCCAAAGAAGATGTATTATGGGGAGGAAGAGAAGCAGATAAAAGATGTGTTTGAAAAGAGAGCAAAACTCCCTCCTTTTTATAGCACGAGACAAATGATCAACAGAGGAAATAAAGTTGATCGGACGGCCAGAATTGAAAGTCGGTTCGGATTTCAAAACTTGAAGAAGCATTAATGGCAGAACAGTTATCGGAACCGTCATCATCATTAGCACGATCTCCAAGAACGCCTGAAACGTTCAAAGAGCAGTTATTGATCAGAAGTGAAAGCTTTGCCTCAGAACATGTCAGAAAAAGCCAGCAACCGTTAGACTTTACAGCTGGAGAATCTCGAAGCCACTTTGAACGTGTCCGCCCATAGATATCGTCGGACACGCACAAAGCAGGGGGCCGCACCGAACTTTTAATGCAAGAAAACAGGTCCTATGAGATCCTCGCGCCAGCGGCTAGCGCGAAGTTGATAATTTCGACTCAAATCCACGCACAACGGCGGCTCAGATCTCACTTGAAACAAGAGGGCACATCGAATCCTTACGATCCAGATTGACTAAAGATTCAACAATCAAAGGACTCAGAACGACCTATCAGACATTATTACTTCAATCGCGCTCGTGTGCGACCCCGTTCGAAGCAAGGGGCCGCAAACTAGGAAATTTAATTTGCGGATTCGATCGAGCAGGTCATTTTGACGACCTCGACTCAAAGATCTCACAACCTCACCAAAATAAGGGGGTTGCAGACCCAAAACTTTAATTCATAGGCTCAACTGGACAAGTCATTTTGGCGACCTCGGTTGAGGAAACAACCTCACCAAAACGAAGGGGCCACACATATATATGCTTCAACGGAGAGAGAAGACTTGAAAATTGGGCGTTTCAAGAAAATACAAAATAAAATAAAAGCCAAACAGCGGCCAGGACTCTTTGGACATCCCGGGCACCAACAGGACCCCTTAGGACAGGCGGTGGTATGGGTCGGTGAGGAACAATCGACTCTTTCTGGCCCTCATCACTCGGCTTGCTTGGGCTGCCAGCCAGTTCGACCACATCAAAAGAAACAGATGCCGCCTCAGGGTTCGGCCCCACAGAAACGGGATCGACAGACCCAGACGCGGCCACAGCCACCGCACCACCTTAGTCCGTGGTTTTCTGACTTTTCTAGGGGACACCCCCCGTGTCGATCTCCTATTCGTCGGCTGCCTTGACCGAAGACTTTGCTCCAGCGGCACCCTTCTTTCTCTTGGGTTTCGATTTTGCAACAACGGTCGAGACCCCCGCCTCAACACTCAGAGGTTCACCAAGAGAAGCAGCATCGCTGGACAGCAAAGACATACTGACAGTCTTGAGCTCCACATCTACGGCTTTAGCTAACAAAGCCTCGTTCGCTAGCCTTTTCTCCATGATTTTAGCAAAGCGAGATGCCTATCTGCTGGATATACAAAAACCCGTCCATAATTGGATCGTCAGATTTGATTCTCAACACCGATCGAGACGCTCGATCATGCACAGCGGAAGCTACGAATTAGATTCGTTTACGATTTTACCACGATATGATTCGCATAATAAATTAATCTACAAGAAGGTTTGTAAATTTACCCCAACCGGAGAGAAATAGGCAAATGACCAAAGGGAGAAGCCGTGATCTTCCGGATTGTATCTCCAAGCGACGAATGATGGACGTCGATCCTCGCCGTAGAACCTCCTCGAATATGCTCGAAGAAAAACCTTAGGTTTTTCTTCTCTTAATGGCTAGAACGAGAAACTAATTTTTCTCTTCTTTTTTCTTAAGTGTGGCGCCAATAATTGTGTGTATTGTGTTGGGAGGAACTCTCTTTATATAGGAAAATAACTAGTCAAGAGAGAGTTATCATTTTCACACCACAATTACCTATTCCCGTAAGGAAAAGATATTTGTCATAAAATAAGAGATAATTCTCAAAAAATCAATCTCTTATCTCTTTTCCATTAATTATCTAAAAAATAAACAATTAATTAATTACACATGTGACATAATCTAGAAAAATTTCTTTTCCTAATTTATCACAAAGTGAGGCGCCACTTTTTCCAAAAATAATAGAAAATTTCTTTTCTATTTTACATATTATTTACCAAATAAATAATATTCGCATATTCATTAAATAGACGAACTATTTAATTTATTCTCGAGGTCCATAAAACGAGAAAACACTCAGCGTGTGTTAGAGCCAACCCGGGGACCATGGACCTATAACGAAGAGCTACAATAAATTGAATAAAATATTCATCGAACAGAATATTTCTACTCAACTTATTAATTCCAAAATTACGCCACCATAAATCCGAAACTTGACTCTATCGATTATAGATATAATTTATTCTCAAAACGTCGAGTCGAGTCGATAAGTGTCCATTGATATAATCATTACATACAAACTAGACCCTCCATAGACTATCCGTAATGAAGCGGGATTATTTCCGTAAACCTTCTTCAAAACATCTTATCCTTATTTACCATCAACCCACTAGTGATCAATTACTTCATAACCAATACGAACTCCCGAGATCGATCAGTTTCTAGGATTAACAAATAATGGGATTGTCTTTCTACTTCCCGCAGGAAGGAATGGATTCCATATCTGTGAGACACACACTTCACACTCGTTCCAGAATAGTGCCAACGTGAAAGTGATTCGGACCGCGCATCTTAGCGATTCTTAACGAACACATCAAACCCTATCTTGAAACAAGTAGGAGTATGCAATCACTTCAGGATTAAGGTTAATCCATATATGATCATCTTGTGATTTAATGAGATTTCTTAATCACGGAATTATATGAGAAACGCAAATTAAATCGGTCCAGTCCTATATGACTCTCATCATATATAAATGCCCCACTTAGACAACCAGTGTCGACGGTCCGGATAAGACGGTCACACCATAAAGTGTTCTGGACGCATTAATGGTGGTTTAATCAATAGACCACATACTTTGATTAAGTTCACCACGGACTAACAGTTCAAGTGTATCATCATAAACTTAATCCTCATGTGTGACACACACTAAGTTATATGGCTACATATGATACGACTTGGGGTTTTCAGCAGTGTATTACTTACAAGCACAAAGCAAGTAATAAGATGAGAATGAATCTGTCATTTATTAATTATAAAAACTATTACATAAATTGTCTTTCGGGCGCTACTTCCAACACTATCATTAACTGCATCACGCATCTTGCCTGAAAATGACAGAGTCCGTTACAAATTGCAAAACGAAAGCAAAGAATTTCCAATAAGTGAAAGCTAAAACGACGAAGAGACAATAAATAAATAAAAGAGAGAGAAAAGCATTACGGTGATCTTTATTTCGGCGCCCTCCGGGTCTTCCAAAACAGACCTGACATCTGGACGGGTAGGTCTTGGAATAATGACACTCCGCATACCAGTCTTTGTTGGATAGCAGAGTCGAAGGTTCGACCACAGCGGCTCTGCCGGTGCCTGAACCAGGGATGCCCGCCAAAGCGCCGTAAGGCTGACGAATATCAATCAAGGACTTCCAGCTGAAAGTACTCTCCTGACTCATGCTATCTCATCCGAGGAGATTGTAAATCTTGTTGATCAACGCCTGTTCATCTGTCTCAAGCGTCTTAGACACCGTGATTGAATTCGTCCTCTTCTCGGACGCACTTCAAACTTAGGAAAAGGCCAACCCACGGTGGACTCAACAATTAAGCCGCGCTGCTCCTAGTCCTTCACCTTTCCTGGGAGCCAGTAGAATAGTCGGCAAGCATTGACTTTACTCCGGACCAGTAACAAATTGCGAGTGTCGCCAGGAATATTCGTCGCGGCCTTCCCAAAAGTGTAAAACCTCAAGAACACAGGGAGGGTAGGCTCATGTTTCAACATTCGGCATAGAATGATGAAAGCCGAGATTATCTTCACCGCCCCGGGGACGAAATCACAGGGCAAGACGGCCAACCTTTCCATCACTTCTACGAAAAAATGGGTCGAAAGGCGGACGCAACCCTGAAACAAAGTGATCATAGAACAGTATGATGCCATACGTCCCAAGGCGCTGGCCGGCTCGATCAACGTCCACAGCAACATCACTCGGCTCAGAACTCCCCTTTGTCTGGCCAGGAACAACGGCCGGATTGTCAGGGAAACTAGTGAAAATATAGTCGGGGGAACTGTTATGACTGATGAAAGTCCCCGAGGCGGCAAGACTTTTACGGATATCTGGCCACTGATTCTCGATATCTTTATCCATGGCAGCTATCGACTTTTCCTCCTCTACGGCCTTAAGATTGTCGGGCCTGGGAGTCTTGTTTCGTTTACCTTCGTCGCCGACATTGTTGGCCGCTACCCTCTGCGTTGAACTCCGGGTCCTAACAGCGCCTTTAAGAACCCTAGACGCGGCCTTCTCAGGTTTGGCTCTCTCGGAAACCACTTTACAAACGACGAATTTTTTGCGCCCACCTTGGGACGATTCGGGCGGGATCAAAACCATTTCCTCACTAATACTAGTTGTCCGGCTGGAGCTCGCCTCCTCATCGTCTCCTGAGGCGTAACCGCGGACATCATCATTTTCATCATCGCCTCTCTAAGACATCCTGCAAAACCAAAGGACGCAGCGGATAAGCATCACTGAGGACGGTTAAAGTCAGGCCAAGATGAATCGTTTTCATCCTGACGCCCCGTCTTTTGTCTCACATGTAGATGTGCAAAACCCCAGAAGTCATGGGCAAAGGCACTGAAAGAAAATGCTCAAAAACCAAACAACAACATAAGAGCAATGATAAGGGAGGCTGAATTCTGGAAAACTCAGACAAGGACCGAGGGCAACCAGAATACCCACAGACTTAAACCCGGCAAGAACACAGAACATACACCACCATCGAAAGCAGCAAAAATAGGGAATTATATGCCAAAAACATGGGAAACAGGAGATAGATGACGGTTTACCTGGTAGTCAGAAGAAAACGCGAAGGAGATGAAGAAAGATGGAACGTGCTTTCGAGAGATTTGCTGGAAATTGCCTCACCGGAACGCCTTCACCGCCGAAATTGCTCGCGAATCGTCGTCAGAGAAAGTTGAGGATTTAGAGAATGATTAGGTCAAGGATCCGCCTCCCTATATAGGCTGGGGGTTGCGGATCCGATGGCGACGATGCCCCTGATCTAACGGATGAGTTTAAGGGTGGGAATTTTGAGTTTCAAAATTCGTAACTGCCATCATTACGGAGCAAGGATCGAAAGGACCACAACCAATCAGAGTAGGCTGCAGGCCGCATCAGTCGTAACGTCAATAAAGGACGGGAAGACACCGCCCAAAATCGACCTAATG
Source organism: Gentiana macrophylla (assembly GCA_026214975.1). Lineage (NCBI taxonomy): Eukaryota > Viridiplantae > Streptophyta > Magnoliopsida > Gentianales > Gentianaceae > Gentiana > Gentiana macrophylla. Next base: position 2,843,141 of record CM047805.1, read on the forward strand.
AACGACACACTGGCCAGCGGGCCGGCCTCGGACCGCCGCTTCAACCGGCTAGAGGCCAAATCTTACGAAGTCAATGCTATCCGCCCATTTATAACTTCAACCGGCTCGAGGCCAAAGGCCCAAGAAGCCAATTCCTCCAAAGTCAAAACTACTCGTCCAAAATGGCTCCTAGCAGCTACGGCTATTCACCCATCGGAGCCACCTCGAAGTCTAAGAAGGCTACTCCCTACCCAACACCTCGAGATGTTACGGGTAAGGGGTAGGGGTCCATTGATAGGTCGGATCCGCCTTACGGCCCGCCGACCGCCGAGTATAGGCGTATGGGGGCCGGAGAGAGGAGGTTTGGCCAGGCCCTTACCTTCAGACGCAGCCACTCCGGAAATGGGCCCAGACAACAGGTCCACGATGAGTAGAAGGGTGAGGGGTCCGCCAAAGGATCTTTACCCCAATACTTGAAAGATACGGACAGACGACCCAACAAGCATGCTAAGGACACGCGATGGCAACTCGAGGATCCGCACCGCTCCCAGCCTGTCGCAGCCCAACTAGCCTCTGCAGATTTAGTCGTACTATGTACTTAGTTGTAATTATGTTGAATATAAGTCGGTTCTCACCCTATAAATCGGGGCCCATGTACCATTCATAAACCAAGTTGAATATATGCAAAGCAAGGAAAAACTCTGCCCAATTACTTACTGTACTCTTTGCTTGTACGGCACCACCACATTCACCACTCCACTCACATACAGCTCCATCGTGAGCCATCCTTATTTCATCACTCATAGCTAGATATCCACCACTACAACACCGCTGACCACATGTGATAATTTCGACGTTATCAGATAGCATTATACTTCATCATGTAGCTCGTCCGCACTCAATAGGTATGCGTTTGTATTGTTGTTTCGGGGGAAGTGATCAGCTTTTTGAGGTTCTTCATCATTTTATGTCAAAACATTCTCTTCGAGATCTAGTTCTTGACATCTCACTTGTATAGTTTGTGTTTTATTGTGTTGTTTGTCATTCATTTGGTTTCATTTGCTTTGTTAGTCCAGACGTGCCCCCGGCTTTGTCTGGCGTTTGTCTGGATTTGTTTGTATCTTCGGCGTTAGTCCGGTTTAACGAGATACTTTTTTTTTGATACTATTCACAACGTTTTTAAATTTTGTGGGAGTTATCCACGAAATAAACCCGAGAAACAGAAAAATATTTGACAAAAATTTTCGCCTGGGGTTGAGGGTGCCGGGGTGGTCTGGGTGTTTCACGATAAACGCAAATTTTCAGTAGAGGGAGAAGGTGTTGAATTGTCTTCAATTTCTTTTTTTTGTTGCTGAAAATGATCTTTTTATTTCTTTCATCGAGAGGGCCCAGTAAAAAGTTACACATAATGTTAAGATCCAAAAATAAAGTGAAACAGAAGTTTGCATAAAAAATATCTACTCTATTTGCCAAGCAAGCCTAAGGTTTCTTGCTCTTTCTGCAGCATTCGATAGGAAGACAAATGCAGGTGGCCTCTCGTTCACAGTTCTGTGCATAATCTTGTTTCTCCACGTCCACCTTTCTGGCTACTGACTCGTGGCTCCAGCAAGCAGAGAATTTCCGATTGTCGAGTAGCTAACATTTCCTTCAAGCTTCGAAAAAAGTCCTCACATCCCGCTCCACGGCAATTCCAGGTTAAAATACGCATTAAAAAATCAAAGGGATTGTGGTTGGGCATTCCTGCCCTGTTCATCCACACCATCGGGTGGCTCGTCTCTTAGTCTCCATAGACCCTGATTCCTATTATCTTCTTTTCTGAGGTTGTTTCCTTCTGGAATTAAACTCTGTTTATCAGGTGGCTTTGTTTTATATTGCATTGTTTTTCCATCATCTAATATGCTACTTCTATTTTGGGGAATGTCTCCTTCCCGGGAGAGCTGCATTTGTGGTTCCAGCTCCCTTACATTTGAGATGTCATGTAAAGGGATATTAGGCTGAACTGCAAATTTCGAAATCCCTCCTGAGAATGACGATTTTTTGCTGGCGTTGTGGATGCTGTGTCGTGTACGGTGGGTCCTTTGCGCTTTGAAGTTTCTGGGTGCAAGCTCTTTGTGTTATTACTATTATCTCTACCTCCATTTGTTTTTCCCCTGTCTTTGTTAGAATCGGACTTGTCCTTGGACAAGAGTGAAATTGTGGGTCCCTTGGCATTTGATAATGCTTCCTCGAGTTGTTTCCTAAGGTTTTTTACAACATCCGGTACATCTTCTTCTTCCTGCTCCACCTCCATCACCTCTTCATCAACCAGAACGTTAAATCGTGAGCCCGAAGGGGTCTCACGTCTTTCATTATTTCCATTTCTTTTATTTTGACCGAGCCCGTTTCGAAGCTGTTCTTCTCCGTGTTGCTCACAAATTGCTCTAGAATCTGGTTTTTCAACTCTCCCTTTTTGTCCCATGTTGGGCCGTCTCCTTCTGTTTGTTGCTATCATCCAGGGACCAAACGGTTTCTCTGGTGTTGGCCCTGTTGGCTTCTCCGGCTGCACTTTGTTGCCATTTAACGGTTCTTGATTTGGGTTCGGCGGGTGGTGCACACTTGGGCAATCGTGGGTTTTATGTCCGAACCTCCCACATTCAAAGCAAATCTGTTGTAAGCCTTCATATTCAACTGCAAAATAGTTTCCATTCACCTCTCCCTTTTTGTCCCATCTACTCTAAATTCATTTCCACACATACCCGAGCATACCGTGCCCTAGTAGACCTTGCTATAACTATATCTACCTTGCCTGGTTTGCCTACCCTTCGAGCCAATTTTAGTAGGAAATTTTCGTCTTCAAAGACTTCATGCGGTATCCCCGGGAATCTTACCCAGACCAATGTGGATATTACTTTCTGCTTCGAGGCTGGAAGAACGGTCTCCATTTGGAGACGGTGAGATAGTGACCCTGCACAAGCCATGGCCCCATATTCAAGACTGTTTCGTAGTCATCTTTGTTGGAAAATCGAACTACGTAGTAATTGTAGGATGTAATATCGTCGGATGGATCATGGATCCACCCGATTACGCAGCGGAAAGTACAAGATCTAGATCTAAACAATCAAGGCACATAAAATAATAGATGTAAACCTACGAGGGGGTTTAGATTGCTTACCTGTTTATTGTGAATAAACACCAAGAACAATCTTCAATCCAAGATCCAAGCTAGATGAGATGCCAGGTTGAGAAGCCAAAGTCTTCCAACGTGTGTCTCCAAGCACCACCAGGTGGATGGTGTTTCAAGCCACCAGACCTCCTCGATATGCTACCTTAGAAAACCTGAAGTTTTCCAAAACTCAAACCCAAAGTAAAAGAGCCGAAAATTCTTGCTCTAATACTTACACCAAAACCGAAAATTGTGATGTCAATAAGGCTTGGAAGAACTCTCTTTATACAGGAGAGTAATCATTGTCCTCCAATGATTTAATAATCAAGAGATAATTATTAAATTAATCCTTAATTTAAATAAAAGATAAATATAATATATATCCCAAACAAATTAGGATAAATAAATATATTATCCAATATTCCATGATTTATCATTTAACAAATAAATAATTAAATCATATATTAAATAATTATCCAAGAAAACTAATTTCTTTTTGATTATTTAATGACAAATTTCGGCCACAACCCTAGGTTGTATAGGGCCACACGAAATTTTGACACATTGGGCCGAGTCCATGAAAAATTTCTTTTCCATGTATTTAATTATATAGTCCAACTAAACAATTAATCCACATATCAATTAAATAGTCCAATCCAACTATTTAATTATAATTGAGGTGAAATGACGAGAAAACATATGCTATGTTAGGAGCCACGTCGGGGACCATGGACCCATATTCAATAGCTACAATAAATTAAATAATATTATCTTCAGACCGAACAATAATATTCAATCTATTAATTCCGGGATTACACCACCATAAACCCGAAACTAAACTCTGCCGAATATAGATAACTTACACTCAACCATGAGTTGATAAAATGTCCACTGATATAATCATTACATATGGATAAATCCTCCATAGACTGTTCGTTTCGATTCGGGATATCTCCGTAGACCCTTCTCGAAACCTTTTATCATTATTTACCATTAATCCCCTGGTGATCAATTAGTTCATAACTAATATAGTATGAACTCCCGGGATCGATCAGTTTCTAGGATTAACAAATAAGGAAACTGTATGTCTACTTCCCGAGGAAAGGAATGGATTCCATATCTGTGATAGCACAGACTACTCACTCATTCCAGAATAGAGCCAACGAGAAGTGTTGGACCACATACTATGAAGTGATCCTTACTAACACATCAAACTCTACCCTAGTCTAAGCAGTTGTCTGTGTTCACCTCAGGATTGAGATTAATCCATATATGATCATCTTGTGATTCGATAAGACTTCTCGATCACGGAATTATATCGAGAACTCAAATCAAATCAGTGCATTTCTATGATCATCATCATATATAAATGCCCCATTAGGTACCTATTACCGACGAGTCCGGATAAGATGTCACACACCTAAAGTGTTCAGGCGCATTATTAGCATATTAATCATGAGACCCATACTCAGATTAATCAACGCTACGGACTAAGTTAATTTTAAGTACATCTCACTAACTCAATCCTCTTGTGTATAGCCATACACCGAGAGTTGTGATTACATAAGCGAGGTACTTAGGGTTTTTCTGTAGTGTCTTAATTATAGGCATACATGCATATAATAAGATGAATTATTAATTCTGTCCTAAAACAATTACATAATTGTCTTTCGGGCACTGCACCTAACAATCTCTCACTTGCACGAAAGGCTAGTGGATTAATTTTTTTAGAGCACACCCCTTTATATCTATATCTACAACATTCTCCCACTTGCTCAAAACAAGCGAGACGTATCCCTCTAATCTATACCCTCCAAGAACATCTTAGTAATTCATCCTTCCAAGCACGACCGGAGTGTGCCGCCGCAGGGTAGGTCAGTGACCCGGCACGTACTTAGAATCCGAATACCATGTGACTGGGTATACTGATCAGGTAGGTTGGCGGCTTGGGTCAATCTTTGGGATCAAAACGTCGCCTTTCCATCTAATCCGGTGGTACACTTTCAATATGCCTTTGAGTCAACACTGAGGACAAGATCTACTTAACGATCATCCTTAATCCGACCTAAAGCCAGAATCAGTGTTATCACTTATATTCTAGTTTGCACCTGAATATACTAGCATATTATTCCTCATTCTCCCGAAGAGACTTGAGGATTCACTAAACATCCCATTTCGTATTCATCTACAAGTTTAGATAACCATTCCTGAGAGGTAGGGTAGACTACATCGTTGAATGTTGCATAAATGCAAGAATATCTTAACCAGGTGAATGGATGGGATTGCCAATGATCGATTCTCGTGAATTTGAGCGAATCAAATCCTTTAGAATGAATCCCGATGGCATGTCAGACTTTGACTTCAGATAACACACCAATGTTGTTTCCAACTGTTTCAGTGTTACCATTCACAAACACTAATCTACATACTACTTTACTAATATTGATGCCCAGTCTACGAAAGACTTATCAATATTCTGGTCAAGTCCACATATTAAAACATATGACTTTGAAATGACCTAGAGGTGTGCTTTAATCCCCAAAGGATATAAGCTATGGCAGGCATCCTACCAAAGGTTCTTTCTGAATAAATTAAGATACCGTTAGTCTCACAAAAAGGTCTTAGGGAATCACCCCTATTTTCTGCTTTGTAACGAATCCGTTATTTGTTCTTTGCTAAAACCCTTCATTCGAATGAATTGATTCCGTTGTTCGGCAAGGAAGTCTTAGGAATCACCCTTATTTCCCGCTTCGACTTGAAATCAAGAAAGACTGAGTGGTAAGAGAGATCACGGTCTGGTTAACTCTCTACCATTTAGGGAATCACCCCTAAATTTTCTTAGCTTTGCGTTGAAAGTTAAACTTTCCTATTCATTCGACTCTTTTCCGTGTAGTTCCAATTACTCCCACTAGGCATGAGATACTCAGGTGGTTCTACAAGTGTTTCAACAGAACTGGAGTGCCAAACTCCATTCACAGGGTTATGGATTTTAAACCAACCTCTATGATCAGGATCCTACATAGCCCACAAAGGACTATAGGCCATCAATCTACCATATAGACCGTAAGGTCCTGCAACGGGTAATGGACAAACCATACTCCAACTACGTTCTGGGTGGATCGATATACTGATCTAGTTTAGTAGTTTTTATTAGTGTTATCACCAACTGCCGGTGTTGGATGTGGACTGAACAAATCAGTTAGTAACATCTTGAGTACAAATACTTCAAAATCTAAAGGATTTTATTTATAGATTCTATCAGACCGAGTTTGACAGTATAACCGTCATTCTCTGATTTTACGAGTTTTATAACCAACCTTTACTCAATGCATTAAGATGTTTCACGACCTGAACGTGTACGCAAAATTTCCAGTCCTACCTTCAAGCACTAAATGCTAAATGTCTATATTTACGGAAGTGGGGTGAACCGAATTCACTCCTTATCCACAAATGCGTAGGCATCTTTTAGGTAGACTTCTCGGTTTTTCATTCCAACGTAAACCGTTATTTTGCAACCAATATCTTAAATGAGTTCAGCAGTGTATCGTAGCACATCAATAACTATATAAGGCAAATTTATGGTGTATCCCTTAGTGAAAACATTTCACTGGGAAGCAGGCCGAGCATCAGTCCCGAAGACTACGCAATAACCTATTTCTGAGTATGGAATACTCTATCTCTGGTGAAATCAGAGATTTCCTCCAAATATTTTGGATAAACTTACCGGAGTCTCGAATAGTTGTCAGACAAGATGTCACTACTTCAAAAGCTCCCACTAGCTTGTACATTTCATATGACCCCGAAGGTTGTTATGAACAAGCTATGTTACTTCTTTAAATCTATTACCTTTCCTGATTGAAAGGAAACTTAGTCATTGTTCTTTTGAGACAGTGTTCCTTTGACTGGGAGATAGGAATCACCCTAAGCCAGTCTTTAGATCTTGTCTTTAGGGAATATGCACTAATTAATAGAATAGAAAGTAGTGTTTATCGAAATACGGAAACCATTTGCGTTTATATTGTTTAAGATGTGTTGCATATACCTATTCAGTATTTCTTAGTGGTTCTGACTTTATAAAACAAAAGTCCGATTCTTGGGTTCGTGCTACGAATGTTATATTCATCGTCAATAAGACAAACAAATTATCCTATTGAAAATGAATACGTTCGTTCCAACGAATCCGAAAACAGAAGATACTCAAGAATTGAATCCGAGATTCATTTCCTTATATCACTCCCACTAGTTTATCTGAAATAACTGCCCGTTGTCTATTTTTTATTTATCGTTTAATGCAAAGCTACCTAGTTCTTCCAAAGAACTTTAGCTTTCGAGAAAATTGCTAAAGATGCATTGGTCAGTGATCCGAAATCATTTTCCTTATCCTCTAATTTCCAATTTATTAATTTTCCGGTTTATCCTTAAAACTACTTAGTTTAGATGACTAACTCGTATAAACTTTTTTTCCCATTCTCGACTTTCCTTAAATGGAAACAGTCTTGAACTAGCAGTTCGTTTGAGTAGACACTACTCTTGAACTGTGGGATGCCTAATGATAGTGTTACTAGCTTGGACTATTCGATTTTTTTAATCGACAAATCATAAGAGCAAAGCTCCCACTAGTTTATCAGTTCGAAATACCGTCTAACTAGCAATACTTTGTATTTATGATTTTTCAAAGATTGGAACATCACCCAGAACTAAGCTCCCACTAGTTTATCAGTTCCAAATCTTTGCCTAACTAGCAATCTTTGTGTGTTCATGATGTTTCAAAGATTATAAAATCTCTAGAACTAAGCTCCCAATAGTTTATCAGTTCCAAATACTGTCTAACTAGTAACGCTTTATTCTTGTTTTTCCAATGAATGGAAAAACTCTTGTGCAGTCCATTACACATTTCTAATGATTCATAAAAACAACAAATCATAAGACTAAGGCTCCCACTAGTTTATCGGTTCCAAATACTGTCTAACTAGCAACGCCTTATGTATATGATTTTCCAAAATTTTCAATTAGAAATTTTTGCCGTGTAAATACATCTTTTAAAATTCACTAAATGAATTTTATATATAGTCCTAAATTATCTTTTGTAAACTAAGTACGGTCGTTTCTCGTTTTACACGAGCGACATCCGTGACATACCTATACTATGTCATTTAAGTTTTTAAAGGCTCAAGGGAAAAATCTCTTCCGAAAAATTAACTGCATTCTTTTGATAATTACAACGTACTTGTTACTTCCACATTTTTAATGAAGTCCTATTACTAACACATGACAGAAAGTTAAATTCAACATTAAAATTACACTACTAGATTTTTATTTTAGGATAATAAACTATAAAATGTTTATCCTACCATTCCAAGGATTTAACCTCGCACCTCAGTGCCGCCGTAGGGTAGGTCAAAGAGGTGACGGTTAAACTGAGACAATCTCTCTCAATGATTAAGCTTCGAGAATCGAACATCTCACGGGAATCAGACATCCCGGATCTTAATCATCGATTACCTTCCTTTTTATAGCCTAGATATTTCGAAAATATCAATAAAGAGTGTGACCTACTATATCAGATCTCAAAGTACGCCCCGAGTATGCCGCCGTAGGGTCGGTCATTGACTCAACGAGTACCCAAAATCCTATCCTTTCGGAGACCAAGCCTTGAATTGTGATAGGGGTGAACACCATCCGTAGGGGGCCAAAATCAAAGCGGCTCGAAACGTCACCCTTCTCTCACGTGCTTGCATCTATAGTAGAGGCCGTGGGGTTGGCTGTCGCCTTCCCCGCTCCCACTCAATAATTTGAAAAAGTGGTGGGTTTACTAATTAAGGTTTCGGTCTTGACAATAAGAAACAATAAATCAAAGCACTCCGAACAGGGTCGGTTATGTAGGCAAGCCTACGCCGTCTTATTCATTGGAACATATGTGACAGTTCAGCCTGATCCGGCAAGAGAAGCCCCGTTTAGCCCGAAGGCTTATCGGCTATGCTAAGTCTTGTCAAACCACTGTAACGTACATCACACGTGGAGGGGAGTCGATTGAGCCGAAGCTCGGTTGAACTCGCCCATCCATGGTTAGACCATTTCCGAACCCATTAACTAAGATTTTCCGATTTCTATGTTGTCAACCAAAGCGTAATCTCGTTTTTGTTTAAGGTAGGTTCACCGAAAACTCAACGATTTATCTAAGTGGGATTCACCGAGAATCCATCACTAAAATCGTAACGATTGACAAAACCCGGTTCCTCGGTTTTAATAATTAGTTACTTAATTAATTAACTACCACATATTAATTAAAAAAGATTTTAACTAATTATACGAGTTATACATGCCTAATTTATTCCAAATAAACTAGCTACATGTATGCATTGGAGTGGAATCATGATATGATGCATGTCATGGCAATTTTCCGATTTCTATCACATAATTTCGATCATACACGAAAAAATAACCGAAAAAAGAACACCGAGATGGATCGTTGGTACCCCCGTATCTAACCTATTAAAATAACACAAACCCTAACTAGGGTTTACTATTTTCTAATCTGCTGCTGCCGCGTTTTATCGACAATCGGACATCCAAACGAACTTTGATCGTCACGAAACTTTATGGACCTGTTCTTCACTCCTCCTACTTCAATCTGAACGGTTGGATCTTCGTTTCAACGGTCCAATCTCTTCCAGAAATTCGACGAACTGACAGCTGGGGCTGCAGTGCTTTTACGACACAGCAGCAACTTTATTGTAACGATTGGACATCGAGATGGACTCCGATCGTCACGAAATTTTGAGGGCCTGTTCTTCAACTTTTAGTCTTCATTTTGACCGGAGGGATTGTCGTTTCAACGGCTCAATCTCCAGGGAATAATTATAAAAAAAAACCGAACAAAAACAAAACAGATCTACTTCTAGGAAACTAAAATTACAAAATTTCCTATACTCATATAAACGAGTTTATATGAGTTTACAATAGATCTAACGAGTAAACAATACCAACCCCAATCCATCTCTTCAACCACGACAATCACAAGGCAACATACATGATATAAAATTCGATGCACATACATACATACGAAATTTATATAAAAAAAACATCTAACACATGCTTTTTCCACACCTAGATCTAAAATTCACATACTTTGATTGATAGATCAAAGGCTTTGATACCACTATAGGATGTAATATCGTCGGATGGATCATGGATCCACCCGATTTCGCAGCGGAAAGTACAAGATCTAGATCTAAACAATCAAAGCACATAAAATAATATATCTAAACCTACGAGGGGGTTTAGATTGCTTACCTGTTTATTGTGAATAAACACCAAGAACAATCTTCAATCCAAGATCCAAGCTAGATGAGAAGCCAGGTTGAGAAGCCAAAGTCTTCCAACGTGTGTCTCCAAGCACCACCAGGTGGATGGTGTTTCAAGCCACCGGACCTCCTCGATATGCTACCTTAGAAAACCCGAAGTTTTCCAAAACTCAAACCCTAAGTAAAAGAGCCGAAAATTCTTGCTCTAATACTTACACCAAAACCGAAAATTGTGATGTCAATAAGGCTTGGAAGAACTCTCTTTATACATGAGAGTAATCATTGTCCTCCAATGATTTAATAATCAAGAGATAATTATTAAATTAATCCTTAATTTAAATAAAAGATAAATATAATATATATCCCAAACAAATTAGGATAAATAAATATATTATTCAATATTCCATGATTTATCATTTAACAATTAAATAATTAAATCATATAATTAAATAATTATCCAAGAAAACTAATTTCTTTCTAATTATTTAATAACAAATTTCGGCCACAACCCTAGATTGTATAGGGCCACACGAAATTTTGACACACACGTTAGTAAGTCATTTAAAATTTCTTTTTCCATGTATTTAATTATCTAATCCAACTAAACAATTAATTCACATATCAATTAAATAGTCCAATCCAACTATTTAATTATAATTGAGGTTAAACGATGAGAAAACATATGCTATGTTAGAGTACGCGTCGGGGACCAATGAACCCATATTCAATAGCTACAATAAATTAAATAATATTATCCTTCGGATCGAACAATAATATTCAATCTATTAATTCCGGGATTACACCACCATAAACCCAAATCAACTCGCCGAATATAGATAACTTACACTCAACCATGAGTTGATAACGTGTCCACCGATATAATCATTACATACGGATAAATCCTCCATAGATCATTTGTTCGTTTCGATTCGGGATATCTCCGTAGACCCTTCTCGAAACCTCTTATCCTTATTTACCATTAACCCCTGGTGATCAATTAGTTCATAACTAATATAGTATGAACTCCCGGGATCGAGCAGTTTCTAGGATTAACAAATAAGGGAACTGTCTGTCTACTTTCCGAGGGAAGGAATGGATTCCATATCTGTGATAGCACAGACTACTCACTCATTCCAGAATAGAGCCAACGAGAAGTGTTAGACCACATACTATGAAGTGGTCCTTACTAACACATCAAACTCTACCCTAGTCTAAGCAGTTGTCTGTGATCACCTCAGGATTGAGATTAATCCATATATGATCATCTTGTGATTCGATAAGACTTCTCGATCACGGAATTTTATCGAGAACTCAAATCAAATCGGTCCAAAATTCTATATGATCATCATCATATATAAATGCCCCATTAGTATTCCTATTACCGGCAGTCAGATAAGCATGTCACACCTAAAGTGTTCTGGGCGCATTATTAGCATATTAATCATGAGACCCATACTCAGATTAATCAACGCTACGGACTAAGTTAATTTTAAGTACATCTCACTAACTCAATCCTTTTGTGTATAGCCATACACTGAGTTATATGATTACATAAACGAGGTACTTAGGGTTTTCAGTAGTGTCTTAATTATAAGCATACATGCATATAATAAGATGAATTATTAATTCTGTCCTAAAACAATTACATAATTGTCTTTCGGGCACTGCACCTAACAGTAATCGCACTACAGGTCCACTATGTCCAGGTCACCACTGGAGCACCACATGCTTGTTAATTTTTCTTGGAGAATTCGAAATGAACTGTCCGGCCAAGGACCTTGACAAACACCGCCCTACGCCATGGTTGCCAGAGTTCGATGCAGTCTTCAACCGGTATTTCAATTGGATCATCATCTGTAGCCGTACCACGCCAATTTTCTGTAATGGTGATGAAATCAGCTATGTCCGTTTTATCTTCTCCCTCACCAGTATAGTAGGATGAATGCCGCTTCGGTTCTCTGAGTATGTCAATGCCAGATCGAATGGACCACACCGAATCCCCCTCTTTCCACTTATCGATGCTTCTGCGAAGAATGTCCGATTCTTCTGCTGATTGGCCTAGGCCATCCATGTCCATGGCTGCTGAGTTCTCCATGTGAAGGCAATGGTCAGAAGGATCAATGACGAGGGAGACCGATAGCAATCACCGCCGGCAGAGAAAAAAATGTAATTACTTCAGTTTCTTTTTTTTGGTTGGTATTTTTAAGGTGTTTTTTGTAGTTATTTTATTTTTATTTTATTTTTATATTTTCTCTATTTTGTTTTTTATTTTCTGATTTTTTTTCATTATAATAGGTGTTTTTATTTAAAATGGTGTTGAAATAAATATGAATATTATATATTTTCTTTTCACACTAAAAAATATGGAAATAATTTAATTTAATATAATCAGCCTCCATAGAATCTTATTGCAAATTTTCTCTACGTACTATTTATATAAATATTTAATAAGGAATACATAAAATCTTTAACTTGAAGGATAAGTAAGATCTATTAAGGAAAATTTTAACTTTTCCTAATTTGACTAATCCTTGTCTATAAAAAGATAATAACCCTCTCAAGAGAAGAGAAAAATCATATTTTCATAATCTTCAACTAGAAGAAAAAAATCATATTTCTTGTTTAAATAAGCATAGTCCGACTTCCGGATAATTGAGCTATTCGAGTAAAAATCTTGTTCTTCCCGATAATTGAGCTATTCGAGTAGAATTCTTGTTTTTCGGATTACAGTGCTATAGTACAACGTCCCACAGTTCATGAGATAATCAAGTTTTGTTTGTCGGATTAGGGAGCTTTCACCCCCTGTGTAAGAACTACCAGAAGATTTTGACGTCTACGAATCAACGTGATTATTGGTACGGTTTTTTTTTTCTCTCTTTAAATGTGATAAATTTATATTTGTGATTAAATTCTTGTATATACTGCCAGATTATTCCCGTATCAAACTTCATATGTATGCTACGGTTTTTTTTTTTTATATAATTTTTTTTTTATCTCATCTCATACACACAATTCTTCTACACAAAGTGTTGTTTACGTTATTTTATGTTTTATGTCAAGAACATAAATTTGGCCAAATAAATATATATATAAAAAAAACTTCATAAAATTTAGACAAATTCCTAGAAATCTTGGCCCTAATAACTCTGCTCCTAATTGAATTAAGGAAATAATTGTATTTTCCAAATAATTTGTGTTTAATGTACAAGACAAAGATAGATATAGTATAACAAGCAATCTAAATCCTAAATATTCTATAAAGATATGATACAACAACTAAAATCTTATCTACAAGAACGTGAAGGTTATCCACTTCTTTATTTGTTTCTTAAAATAAAATAAAAAAGCCTCCAACCCAACAGGCCCTATGGAGACTCCAGCCTTACACTTCATCTAATGACTAAGTTATCACTATAACATTTAATATCCTGATGTGATTGTACATTAATGTTTTTTTAGCCAGTTCTTGATGTGTTTTTTTACGATCGTTTTGACATGTTTTTCCAAACGATTTCACGTTTGCATTATTGTGAAATCAACAGCTAGACATGTAAGCCACGTATATGACATATTAATTTCTTCTAGCGGGCAACATGAAGATGTTTATCTTTTTTGCTAATTCAAAAAATTAATCAGTTGGCTTAATTATTTTTTGATCAGTTGGCTTAATTTATATGGAGAATTAGGGACAAAGACTAGCTTTTGGAATATTTTTGAGTAACATGACAGTATCACATTTTTTATAGGGAGAATGACAACTTTTATATTTTTCTATAGCCTAAAGGACAAAACCTAAAAAAAATTAAAAAAATCAAAAAATACGCGTCTTGTTCCTGTACCTTTTTTTTTTGTTTTTTTCTCTTTCCTCCTTGATTTTCAAACGCTCATATCTTTTGATCTAAATCACCAAACGTGATGAAAATTGCAATGAATTTTTTATTTTTTGATGCTCTTCGTTTTGAGATTTGGTTCGATACAATTACATCGTTTTTCATAAAATTCACTGTCGAAATTCACTCAGTGAATCTCGTCAGTGAATCGTGAAAATCAGTGAATATCGACAGTAAATTTCGAACAATAGTGAATTTCGAAAGCGGATTTTCTGAAACCAGCTCGGAATATGTTGAAAATGGTCTCAAAATAAAGCGCATGAAAAAATAAAAAAATTCGTGAAAGAATTTTTAAATTTGGTGTTGTAGATTGAAAGATATGAGTGTCTAAAAAAATGGATGAGAGAGAAAGTGTATTGAGTTATTTTTTTTTGTTGAGAAAAATGGCGCTCGAAAAAAATATTAAAAAAAATAGTTTTGGCTTTTATGTAAAAGTTTCAAAAAACTGTCATTTTCCTTTATTGATGAAATGTTTGTGTCATTCTCACTCATTACCCCTAATTTATATTACAATTGTAAAGATATTCATCACTGACGAATTGATGATAATGGAGCATAAAACGTAATGAAATTTTATTTACCTACTTTTTTTAAACCTAATAAGTCACACCTAATATAATAATAGACTTATATCAAATTGTAAGTATATGATAATTGGGATTAATCATAGGGATATATACATAATATATTATGAGAGTTGTATTATGATTAAACATTTAAACTACACTAAGTTGTCTTTCCCACAAAAGATTGGAAAAGGTTGTCCACCTATTTAAAAAAGGCTTTCTAGAAAATAAGTTTTCTTTCTTAATATTTTGAAACTCTAAAGTAGAGGCCGTATTTTAGAAAAGACAAAAAAAATGTTTTTTTTCTTTCAAATTAAAATCTAGATTTATAAGAGAGAAATCATTAAATCCCGAAAGAGGAAATCATTTAAAGAGTTTGTGTAGGTTACCAATGAAATAGGTTTGACGATCAAAATTTCCAACACACGATAAAAGAAAAAAAATCAATTCGTGATCTCATTGGTAAATCTATAAGTTTATTTTATATTATTAATTTCAATAGAATAAATCAAATTTGTCATGCCGTAAACAAATAAAGTTTTAAACTTTGTGCGTAGGAGAAAGTATAAAACACACAAACCCAAACCGAAGACTCAATTTTTAGTGAACCATGGTTAAATAATAAAAATTACCGTTATATATAAATCATGTCCTTTGTTTTCTTTCTCTCTCCTAAAAATCCACAACCCTAATCTACAATACAATCTCTCAATTTTTTTTCTTCCTCTATTTGCCATATTCAAATAATCTTATCTTATGTATAACCCAAATAATCAAAAACCCTTTTTTCCTTTTATCTCTTTGCCTCATACAAATCCAACTTATATATAACCCAAATACATCCCAAAAAAATAAATCTAGTTAGCACACAACAGGTCTTTCAATTAAGAGTAGATCAAGGGTTTCTTTTAAAATCAAATCCAAATCTCTCAACTTACTGGTATGCTCTCAAATTTTTATAGTTTTTTTCCTTCTTTTATCTCTCCCAAAAACCTCAAGGGTTGTTATATCATTATGAAAAGATATGATATTGGATAGATATATGCTGAGAATTTATGTGCAAATTTCTTGTCTAGTATAATATTAGAAAATAGGATCTGATCTAGTGATAAATGTGATTGTATCTCGTGGTGAGATCAGATCTGGTCTAGTGGTATAAGTGATTGCATTTCGTGGTGAGAAGCCGGGGTCGATTCGACTTCTAACTCTCATAGCATATCATATATTTGTGAATTACTCATCAATAGCTAAGATCCAGGGATTAAAGATATAGATCTACCAGATTAGGGAATTTTTAGAATTTATGAAAGAGAAAAAAAAAAAATCCAGTCTTTTCATTTCCCCTTCCCTGCGCCGTTTGTTTTTCTGTTTTTCTTACATGTAAGCAGAAGTTTTCTTTAAAGACAAGATTTTTCATTGGGTATTTAGATCAAAACATCTTCCCGCCAATAAACCCAAATTTTCTTGGAATCTTAGTTTGGTCTATGTAATTTTTTAGCTGGGATTCATTTGTTCTACTTATGCTTTACAGATTAAATGAATGAATATGCTTAATACTTTTTTATTTCGAGCTAAATATCGATTAAATGAATGATTTGTTTTGAGGGTTTTATATTTACAAATAAATTACAGGGTGCTTGAGGAAAAAGTGCCTCTTTTGGATCTTGAATCAGTTGCTGATAAAGCTACATCACAGAGATAAATTTTGACTATTTTTCAAAGAAATTTGAAGTGATTTTACTTTTTGGCATCATATTAATGGGAGTTGGTGGGAAATCCATGGATTTGATTAAACTTTTTGTGAATGTGAAGAAAAATGGTGGGTATAAAAAGGTTACTGAAAATGGATTATGGGATTTTGTGGCTAAAGAATGTGGGTTTTTTGATGTATGTGATGGGTTAGCTTTGAAGTTAGTTTATGTTGAGAATTTGGAAAAAATCTTCGAGTCGTTGAAGAGAGTTTCTGAAGAAAAGATTGTAGTAGAACGTAGCGTTTTGGATACTTGTGGTGGATGCTCGATGGACTTAAGCTCGAATTTGGAACCGTTTTTATCTGAGGTTTCGGGTCTTAAAAAGAAGAACGGTGTGAATCACGCGAAAGTGGATTGGGATGAGTGTGATTTAGGTGATGTTTGTGTAGGGAAGTTGCCCGAGATGGTTCATTGTCGTGATCATGTGGATTCGAATGAAGATATAGAGGATTATCATATAAAACACGTTTCTAACGATGTTATTGACCTTGTTTCGGATGTCAATGATGAGTGTGATGCTTCTTCTGGTGGATGCTCGATTGACTTGAGCTCGGATTTGGAACCGTTTTTATCTGAGGTTTCGGATCTTAAAAAGAACGATGCAACCTACATGAAAGTGGATTGGGACGAGTGTGATTCAGAGAAGTTGCCCGAGATTGATCATTCTTACGATATTGAGAATCATCATACAAAACGCGCTCTTTCTAACAATGTTAAAGAAGAGTGTCTAACTTCTTTTGAATTCAAACCTATCAAGACTGCTGCTTTTAGGAAAGAAAGTGTACCCGTTATCGTTAAAGGGTCAGATTCGAAGACGAAGAGGAAGAGGGAGTCTGCCATAGGTATACTAGATTGGATTCATAGGGTTGCTCGGGATCCATGTGATCCTACAATCGGATCGCTACCAGACAACTCTGAATGGAAAGATTACGCAACTGATGTTATATGGAAGCAGGCTTTGTTGATTCATGAAGCAATGCTATTGAAACGGACCGGATATTCGAATGGCCAAGACTTCACTGTGCAGGTACATATACTAATTTTCTCTTGAACATTGTGTCGAACACCTAACATTCAATATTCTAAACCTAAAGCAATCATATTATCAATGATTTTCTTATGAACATAGAAAGGGGGGACTTTAGTATATATAACACTATACATGTTCTTCATGGTGACGGCTCTAGTATGGGCGTTGTTAGTGATGCCGCACACCAAACTTACTCTTGTGGCAATCGATTTTTCAAAAGTCGATTCTAGACCCTAGAATCTACTTTCTACACGGTGACAATCGTTTATATGCTTTAGAATCGACTCTTGAAAAGCCGATTCGCTCACGAGCATCAGTGCCGTTAAAGGCGCCCTTCTAGTATTTAGTGCCCTTTTTTTTACTGAAAAGTTGATTTGAGTTCCCTCCGGTGTCTTACGGTGGATTTGGTGTGGCGCTATTAATAACGTCTTTTTATCGGGTAGATGCCTAGTTGTTACCTCTACAATAAGTCTTAATAGTCTTAATTTTCTTTTCTCATCTCTATGAGTAAAATATAGTATTGCCTCCGCTAAATAAGAGTCGTTTTAACGTAAATTTAGAATGAGCGCCTTTAGTAGACCAGTTTTAACGTAATTTAGAATAAGCGCCTTTAGTAGACCAATGAACATTATCGTGGCACAACACTAGAATCAATCAATTTTTCAAAAGTCGATTCTAGACCTTAGGATTGATTTCTCGCCGGTTGAATTCTGCCAAGATAGCGTTTGTTAGGTTTATTATTCCTCATCCCACCTCTATTTTGTTACCCTTTCAACAATTTTTAGTCAAAAAGGTATTATAGACTTTCTAAACATAATCAATGACATTTATCCACCTTTTAATCTGTGCGAAAACCTTTGGAACGACTCTTAGTATTATAATAATAATAATAATAATAATAGTGCAATATTAGTATTGATATTGGTTGGAATGAAATGAGAATGGAAAAAAGGGAGAAGTCTTCTCAAAAAAAAAGGGGGGGGAGTAGATGTAGGGCGGATCCTCATATGATCTGATTGGTTTGTAGGAGGCAGGGGGTGACCCCGGTTTGACAACCGTGAGTTTCGGTACAAGGATGGATGTTGATGTTGTGTTACAAGTCTAGTCGAGTTATTTCGAGTAGTAAGAGTGACCCCAGTGGTACACTCTATTTCACTCCCAACTTATCTTATTTTCCGTTCCAGATTCACCTTTTTAACACCCTATAAAACAACATACTCCAGTAACACTCCCTATACCATTCCTCAAAATTAATTTTCTCTCACATCTCAACTAATTAATTTAACTATAAAATTACTTTTGTTCCAGAAAGTGTAATCAAATCCTGTCTTTTGCCGCAAGTGGATAGATAAAAGGAAATACTATTCAGTTTGCAGAGCCTTTATATTTAAAGGGGACCTTAATTTTAAATAGAGATAGGGAAATAAATGGAGTCTTATTGTGGGGATAAAGATGGATGCCCTCCCTATATAAGATTTAGGGAAGGATGAAAAAGTCACATATCGTCGCCACTCTAAGCTAGTATGGTTTCTTAAAGATTTTTATTTCAAGTTGTGGATAAAATTTGTCTTTCTCAATATACCCAACTTTACTACCATGTGATAGATATTCCCA
Source organism: Gentiana macrophylla (assembly GCA_026214975.1). NCBI lineage: Eukaryota > Viridiplantae > Streptophyta > Magnoliopsida > Gentianales > Gentianaceae > Gentiana > Gentiana macrophylla. The sequence goes on from CM047805.1 coordinate 2,862,417, forward strand.
ATTTTATTACCATGTGATAGATTACAAATAATGTCGAAAATTTTCTAGACATTTCATATGTCAAAAAATTTCGTACACCTTTCATTGTTACGGTAAATTAAAAAAATTATACATTAAAGTTATCATATTGTTAGAAACAATATCCATTGATATATAAAATCCTTAAAAAAAAGATTATGTGAAAAAAATAAGGCAAGAAGTGACGTAAATAATCCTTTAAAAAAAGAGAATGATTTATATATAATTGATTTAAGTATCTTGTTTTCTAAGATACTATTTGTATTGTCCAATTTATATATATATATATATATATATATATATATATATATATATATATATATATATATATATGGGAATTTGGACAATACAAATAATATCTCAGAAAACAAAATACTTATATAAACCATTCTCCTTTTCATTATTTACGTCACTTCTTGCCTTATTTTTTCACATAATTCTGATTCTCCTTTTTTTAAAAGGATTATTTACGTCACTCTTGTCTTATTTTTTTAACATAATTCTTTTTTTTTAAGATTTTATATATTTAATGGATTCCAACAATATGATAACTTTAATGGATAATGTTTTTAATTTACCGTATAAATGAAATTTCTAGAATTTTTTTGACACCATTGTTGACGTTTTATTTGTAATCTATCACATGATAATAAAATAATAAAAGAGGAAGTGTATCCGTTAATGTTATAACAACGAAAAACAAAAGCTAGCATATGATAGCTCGTCCTGCCTTGTCTGGTCAGGTGAGTTCCATAATAAAGAAAGTGTGGTCGCCAAAGTCGTAAGAGCGAGAGATAACGTCATAACCCTTGCCGATTCTATATGTAGTATCTCTTTAGGTTGTCCGTGTGCCAAGGCCGGTTGAACTCGAGCCTTTTTTGTCTTTTAAAACATAAGTCACTTCCCCTCAAAAAAAAAACATAAGTCCCTTTTTTGATCTCTCTTGCGATCTGGTAAGGACCTTCTTAGTTCGCTGATAATTTGCCTTTGTCGGCCTGTCTGGCGTCCTCTCTTTTGAGGAGGACGAAGTCGCCTACCGCAAAAGAGTGATTCGGATTCGCTTATCATGACGACGCTTGACTGCTTTCTTGCAATTGAGTAGTCAACTATAAGCGTTTAGCCGCTTTTCTTCAGATAGGACGAGCTCAAGTTTCATGTTTGCTTGATTGGTGAACCGATCATAGCATGATACCCTTAGTCTTGGAAAATCCATTTCAATCGGTGCCATGGCCTCTGAACCATAAGTTAATGCAAAAGGTGTTTCACCTGTTGTCGTATTGAACGTGGTTCGGATAGACCACAGAACGGATGGGAGTTCGTCAACCAATCTTCCCGCCTTCTCATCCAGGTTATTTTTTAGCCTGGTGATGATCTGCTTATTTGCGCTTTTTGCTTGACCATTGCCTTGTGGGTAGCATACTGAGGATTTCCAATGTTCCACATTGTGCTCGGCGCAGAATCTTGTGAACTCGTCCTTGGATTGAGGGCCATGATCTTATACTACGGCTCTAGGGACTCCGAAGCAAGTCCAAACTTGGTCAAGTAAGAAATGTATAGCATCTTTTGCTGAAGTTTTAACCAAGGCTTTAGCTTCGACCCATTTAGTGAAATAGTCGAAGGCGAAAATGGCATATTGGCCGTTATATCGTCCTTTGTGGAATGGGACAATGAGATCAATTCCCCATATGTCGAAAGGCCATGCTGATATAACAATACTTTGCTCCACTGGACAATACTTTACTCCACTGAGGGTAGTCGGGTATATCTACGAAGCGCCGACACTTGTCGCATTCCTTGGCAAACTTTTGAGCGTCGTCGGCGAGTTTGGGCCAGTAATAGCTAGGTGAGTTTGGGCCACTTGTCGCTTTCCTTGGTGAACTTTATTATGGAACTCACCTGACCAGACAAGGACCAGACAAGGCAAGGACCAGACAAGGCAGGGCGAGCTATCATATGCTAGCTTTTGTTTTTCGTTGTAACATTAACGGCTACGTTTTCTCTTTTGTACACGTTAGCTTTTGTTTTTTGTTGTTATAATATTGCGAAAGACAAATTTTATCCATAACTCCTTAATATCTAGTATGGTTTGTTAAAGATTTTTATACATGAAAGAGTGTACTATTCACCCCTATCTAGTAGTGCCATACGAGGTGAGATCCTCTGCTGTGTAGACATATCACAATAAATGTTGTGATGGGGTGAAGAAGGGCAAAAGGGACAATTCACCTAGCTGAAATTTTGAAAAAAAGAAGATAAAACCATCAGAAAAACCTTTTTACATGTTCACAGCAGCCACATCATCCTCATGCTACAGCAGAGGATCACAATTCAGTGCGATACCTACCTACGATCCAACAATGCCTTTTTTTTCCAATTCTATCAAGATTGAGTTTTTTTAGTCGGAGCTCGAACCTTGATGAGAATCGACTCAACTCAGCTCGATTACACCCCTAAATTAGAGGCAATTGTATAATGGAGGATAGTCCCGAAAGAAATGGTTGTAAGACGAACAACACTTCAAGGGTATAAACACGTGTCTAGTCGAGCTCTATAGGTATTCTTGAAGTCAATTGTGTTTAATATGTAAATTACCTACCTCCCAAACAACAGGGTATCGGAGCGGGGCGTTGTAAGTTCCTCTTTGTCAACATTGTCTTTCCATTATATTGTTCAGGTCTTGAGCCTCTTTGTTGGCTTTGTTGTGTCATCTATGTACCTTTGTGTGTCCTATGTTTATCCAGACTCTTTGTTATAGGCTCATATTTGAGGGGGGCGTTTTTAAGTTAGTCGTGTTTAACACAAAGTTTGGGCCTTGTACAAAGAGTCTAGACCGTCCTAATGGGTACAAGCAAATAAGGGGGCATACAAAGCCAATAAGGTGGCCTTACACTTCTCAACATGGATAGGGGTGAAAGTGGAAGCAAATAGGTTCGAACTTATGATCTCCATTCCTGATAGCATGTTGAATTAAAAATTAAATATTTCAACACGCCCCTTTAAGTGAGTCGAGCTTATAACACAGAGTTTGAGCCAACATAAGACATAGAAAGACGTATAAAGGACACGACAAGGCTAGTAAAAGGGTCCTACACTTGACAATATAAAGCCCCCTTGAGTGAGTCGAGCTTATAACACAGAGTATGAGCAAACATAAGGCATAGAAAGACGTATAAAGGACACGACAAGGCTAGTAAAGGGGTCCTACACTTGACAATATAAATGGGTCGAAAGTGGCGATAAATCGTTTGATCAAATAATCTCATGCTTTGATACCATGCTAAATCACCATCTCTCCAAACGGTTTAAACCGTTGATGAGACATGAGTAACCTACATAATCATAAACTTCTACAAATATCTAAATACTTCCATAAAATTGATCTTTTTATTAGGACATTTAAAATTGATCTAGAGTTATTTGATTTATATGTTTGTAATTTTGTTTCTTTAATTAGTGTTTTAGCATTTTTTTCTATAAAGGACGAAAGTTTTATTATCTCCGAAATGATAACAAATTTACGACAAAAGCTAGACGGATTTTGGTAAATTAAAATGATTTGAAACTTCATTTTCTCAGATTTTACATTGTTCTACGGTATCACCGCAAACGCGTATAATTCAACCACTCATTTGTGTGCGTGTATTTTATATCCCTGCAGAAAAGGCAAAAGATGCATCCAACGATGTACGATGAACCTGAAAATTTTAGACACAGTCAAAGAATTCATTCTGCAAAAGACCCTCCGAAAAAACCGCGTTCTCGAACCGTTTCGAAATCCTCTTCCCCAAAGAGAGACAACGATGAAAATCCTGAATTCCCGGATTATTTATCAAACAAACACCATCAAATACACGTAAATGTAGGCCAAAAACATCAAGCAGACGTTCAAGAATGGACCGAGAAGAAGAAATCCGCGTACAAAGTTGATTCGAAATGGTTCGGGACTCCAATTTGGCCACAACACAACAAGAACCTAATCGAACGAGAACCGTTAGGAAAAGGAAGATCCGATTCATGTGGATGTCAATTCCCGGGGTCCACCGAATGTGTTAAGTTTCACGTCTCCGAGAAGAGTAAAAGATTGAAACTTGAGTTAGGTATCGCGTTTTATCTATGGAGATTTAACCGTATGGGTGAAGGAACGTCGGTAACTTGGACTAAGGAAGAAGAAAACAAGTTTCCCGAGACGTGGAAGTTAAACCCGGTGATGTCATTAGGCGGTTTTTTAGAAGAAAGTGTGAAAGCTTTGCCTGATAAATCAAGGGCATTATTGGTAAATTACTACTTTAATGTCTACCTTTTACGCCGTAGAGGCGAACAAAATCGAATTAGTCCTAATAACATCACAAGTGACGACGAGGATGAGGATGAAGATGAAGATGCTGTGTCAGAGCGTGTTAAGCCAACAACGGTTGGTTCCACGAAGAAAACACGATTGAAAAAAACGAGATAGCTAGTTAAGCTAACAACGCTTGATTCTAGGAAGAACACACGATTGAAGAAATCTAGATAGCACGTGAAAACACGGATCAAGTAACGTAAATTCAGTGGCGGTTTTATTTTTTTGGAAGTGATTTTAGTGGTTTAATTTGATTTTTATCTCAACAAGAAGATGATGATATTGGACATCATCTTTGACGGTTAAAATATTGTTTTCTAATTTTGAATGGTGGATATTTTTATATACATATAGAAATTGAGTTCAATGTTTAAGTCGTTGGACAATTTTGCCCTTGAAAATAGTACTTGCTAAACGATGTTATTATTGACACCACAGTGAATCTGCCGTGATGTCATACTTCGGGCTAGGTTCGATTTTATTGAGGTCGAAAATTGACATTTGACTTTTTCATAGGTCGAATATCGGTGTGTTGTCGCGAGAGTAGATTCGATGTGGTGCCAATAACAATTGCCCCACAATTTGAGTTGAAACATTATTGCTTATTGACGTTTCAATGAAACGTCACTACTATCGACGTTCATTTTGTACAAAGAATGGCACTACCATCGACGTTACTCACAATTGTCCACATTCTATTAAAAAAACGTCGCAGTCGCTAACTTTTTGGAAAAAAAGTAACGTCAGTCATCGCTAGTCGGTAATGTCAGAATGGGTGTGGAGGCAAGCCGTTTCGTAAGACCAAACAAACTTCACCCCCTTCTTTGTAAGTTGTGTAAGGGGTGCAGTGAACGGTGAGAAAATCTTCACATAATTTCAGTAGTAACCACCAACCCAAGGAACCTTCTAAGAATGCTGCATGCTGAGATTACATGACCTAAGAATGCCACTTGGCCTAGCCATAATTCACACTTGCTAAATTTGGCGTACAATTGCTTCTCTCTCAGTACTTGAAGCACCGGTCGTAAATGCTCCTTATATTCTTCTAATCTTCTTCAATCCTAGAGTGTATCAAAATATCATCAATGAATACCACCACAAACTTGTGTAGGAAAGGTTGGAACACACGGTTCATTAAGTCCATGAATGTTGCCGGCGTATTTGTCAACCCAAAATGCATCACTAGAACTCATAATGTCCATACCGAGTTCAAAAGGCATTTATTGGTATATCACTCTCCTTAATCTTTAACTGGTAATATCCCGATCGTAGGTTTATTTTTTAGAATACCTTGGAACCTTGAATTTGATCAGAGAGGTTGTTGATTCTAGGAAGCGGATACTTGTTCTTGACGGTCAACTTAATCAGCACACGGTAATTTGCACAAAGTCGTAGAGACCCATATTTCTTCCATACTAATAATACGGGTGCTCCCCAGGGGGAGGTGCTTAGTCAGATAATCTTTCGATCAAGCATATCCTGTAGTTGCTCCTTGAGCTCCTCGAGTTCTGCAGGTGCCATACGGCAAGATGGCTTGGATACTGGATGCTCCAGGTAACAGATTATTTTAAATTCTATCACACGGTCGGGTGGTAATCCTGGCAACTCCTCAGGGATAGTAGTTACACCACGATCCCAGAGTTCAGTCTGTTTAGTTACACCATCACAAGAACATAAATACAACCACAATTACAACATAACCATCAATAAAAACACAACTCCAAAAGACTATATTACACGAAGCAACTGTTGGAAGTAGCGCCTGAAAGACAATTTTTGTAATTGTTTTTATAATTAATAAATGACAGATTTATTATCATCTTATTATTTGCTTCGTGCTTGTATGTAATACACTGCTGAAAACCCAAAGTCGTATCATATGTAGCCATATAACTTAGTGTGTGTCACACGTGAGGATTAAGTTTATGGTGATACACTTGAACTATTAGTCCGTGGTGAACTTAATCAAAGTATGGGGTCTATTGATTAAACCACCATTTATGCGTCCAGAACACTTTATGGTGTGACGGTCTTATCCGGGCCGTCGATATTGGTAATCTAAGTAGGGCATTTATATATGATAAGAGTCATATAGGACTGGACCGATTTAATCTGCTTTTCTCATATAATTCCGTGACTAAGAAATCTTATTGAATCACAAGATGATCATATATGGATTAACCTTAATCCTGAAGTGATTGCATACTCGGATACTCCTACTTGTTTCAAGATAGGGTTTGATGTGTTCGTTAAGGATCGCTAAGAGGCGCGGTCCGAATCACTTTCGCGTTGGCACTATTCTAGAATGAGTAAGAAGTGTGTGTCTCACAGATATGGAATCCATTCCTTCATGCGGGAAGTAGAAAGACAATCCCCTTATTTGTTGATCCTAGAAATTGATTGATCGGCCGAGTTCGTATTGGTTATGAACTAATTGATCACCAGTGGGTTAATGGTAAATAAGAATAAGATGTAATGAAGAAGGTTTACGGAAATAATCCCGCTTCGTTACGGATAGTCTTTGGAGGGTTAGTCTATATGTAATGATTATATCAATGGACACTTATTGACTCGACACTTCGGATTTATGGTGGCGTAATTCCGGAATTAATAAGTTGAGTAGAAATATTCTGTTCGATGAATATTTTATTCAATTTATGTAGTAGCTCTTAGTTATGAGTCTATGGTCCCCGGGTTGGCTCCTAACACGCGAGTGTTTTCTCGTTTTGTGGAACCTCGAGAATAAATTAAGTAGTTGATCTATTTAATGAATATACGAATATTATTTGTTTGGTAAATAATATGTAAAATAGAAAAGACTTTTCTATTAAAAATAATGGTTGAGGTGGCGCCACATTGTGAGAAAATTAGGAAAAGAAATTTTCCTAGATTATGTCACATGTGTAATTAGTTAATTATTTATTTGTTAGATAATTAATGGAAAAGAGATAAGAGATTGATTTTTTTGGAAATTATCTCTTATTTTATGGCAAATATCTTTTCCTTATGAAAATAGGTAATTGTATTATGAAAAGGATAACTCTATCTTGACTAGTTACTTTCCTATATAAAGAGAGTTCATCCCAACACAATAATAAGGCAAATTGGCGCCACACTTAATTAAAAAGAAGAGAAATATTAGTTTCTTGTTCTAGCCATTAGGAGAAGAAAACTTGGAGTTTTTCTTAAGCATGTTCGAGGAGGTTTCACTACGGGGATCGACGTCCACCAGTCGTCGCTTGGAGATACAATCCGGAAGATCACGGCTTCTCTCCGATTGGGGTAAATCTACTAACCATCTTGTAGTTAATTAATTTATTATGTGAATTAAAATTGTGGTAAAATCGCATGCGAATTTAATTCGTAGCTTCCGATGTGCATGATCGAGCGTCTCGATCGGTGTTGTGAATCAGATCTAACGATCCAATTATGGATCGGATCCGGATTCTGGTTTCTGTATATCTAGCAGCAACTTCCAAGAGCTTGATCCTCGTAATCCCAAGCTTCAAAGCGTCCTTCAAAACATGAACTTAACCTGAAAATGTTGAAGAGAAAGGTTGTGAGCAAATACTATGGTCGTAAGATGTTGAAGTTTGTAAAGAACAAACGAAAATGAAAGAGAATGCCGAAATCTATTATTAAAAGAATAATCAACAAGTTAAGTTACAATGTTGCTGATCATGTGGTATTTATAGCTTCATGTACCACATTAATAAGCTATAAGTAAGTTACAAATGGTTATAACATAATCTAACTAAATAACCGCTTTCTGCCTATCTTCGATCTGCTGACTAACCCAACAGACTGCTGAATCTTTATACGATCAGTTAAGTCTTCAGAATTCAGTTGACTTGCACTCATCACTTCCTTCAGCACATTTACTGTAACACCCCTCTCAAGCTGAGAATGGTACATGATCAGCTTGCACTCAACACTTCCTTCAGCTACTGGAACTTTGAATATCAGGTGATCTGTATACAGTATTATCTAGTGGTGAATCTCCATGTTGTAAAGTCTGCGTGGAATCCATAGGTGTCTTGGCAGGTTTGGCCCCCCCAAAATTCATATATTCTCATAAAAGGTTTAGGGTGTAATTTTCTTTGAGAAATAGAAATGCTTCTGGCAGCCTCAATACCTAAGAAATATCTCAATTTTCCAAGGTCTTTGATTGTAAATTGTTGATGCAAGGCATCTTTGACTTGTTGAATCAATTGGTCATTAGGACTTGCTGATACGATGTCATCTACATAGACTAGAAAAGCAATAAAAGATTGTCTGGGCCCTTTGGTGAATAAATTATGATCATGCTTGGACTGAACAAACCCTTAAGGATTCAGTCAACTTGCAATTCCACTAAGTGTTCTAAAAATCGTTTTAGGCGACGCCTAGGCGCTAGGCGGTCATATCTAGGCGAGTAGATCCTAGACGAGTTTCTAGGCGATTCTGGGCGACCCTGGGAGACTAGGGTTTCCATTATATATATATATATATATAAAAATCATTTGACACGTTAAAAAAAAACACAGCCGCCCCTCCCCTTTCAAATCTGTGATTTCTTGACTTGGGGAATGGGAATGAAGATTAGACTGGAGAGTCTTGAGTTGAGTTCTTACTTCTTAAACTTATTTTGAGTGTTGACTGCTGACATAATCTCATGTGCTTTCGTACTTTAATTAGTCTTTTGACACATTTTTACTTGATTTTTATGCTTTATGATCATATGATGTAAGGATTTATGTTGGACAAGTATTGTATTATTTAAAAAATTAAAAAAACACCTAGGCGCCTTATGATCGCCCGACGTTCGCCTAGCGGTTTTTAGAACACTGGCTTGCTTTACAAAGACCATACAAAGAATTTGTTAATCTGCAAACTTGATTTGGTTTATCTATTGCAAAAACTGGGGCAGCTGCATATACACTTCTTCATGTAGATCTCCATGTAAGAAGGCTGTGTTGACATCCATCTGATGGAGATGCCAATTGTTAGCTGTTGCTGCTGCAAGTAGAGATCTAACAGTGGTAATTTTGACAACAGGAGAAAAGGTCTCTTGGTAATCAATTCCATATGTCTGAGTATATCCTTTTTCCACCAACCTAGCTTTGTATCTTTCTACTGAACAATCAGGGTTGTACTTGATTTTATACACCCATTTACATCCAATAGGCTTATTTTTTGGGGGTAAATTAACTATCTCCCGAGTATGAGTGGTCTGTAAAGCCTCAATCTCTTTTTGCATGTCTTATTTCCACTCATCATTCTTTATGACTTGATTATAAGCCTTAGGTTCTTAATGGCACCAATAGCATTAATGAATTTGGTATACTCTACTGAAAGTTTCTCCAAGTTCATCATCTCACTCAGCAGATGTGGTGTCTACTGAACTGCATGAGCCCCATCTTGGTAAAAGGTTGGTGTTTTCCTTGTCCTTGTGGACCTTCTCCATTGAGCAGGTGCAGGTGCCTGGCTGACAAAAGCATGTTCTTCTCTAGAAGCCTCAACTACAGCTAATCATGTGTCTGGTTGGTCTGCTGACTCATTCAGCAAGTCATCAAAACTATCCATAACTGGTTATGGTACTTGCATGTCAGAGAGATATCTGGCCTTACCTAGAACCTGTTGAAATAAAGGAAAATAAGTCTCATAAAATTGAGTATTTCTGGCAACAAAGATATCCTTGTTGGTGATATCCAATAACCCTTGGAAGTGTTTGACATTCCAAAGTAGACACAAGTCTAACACCCGGAATCAAATTTGGTCTTGTACCGCTGAAGTGTACAAGAAAAGACTAAGAAGTCAAAAACTTTAAACGCAAAATAATCTGGTTTGGTGCCATAAAGCACCTCATGAGGAGTGCTTTCCTTCAGCACTGGTGTTGGTGTTGGTGTTGGTGTTGGTGTTGCTCAGCTGTGCTGACACAGGATGTCTGATGTATGATGCCTTGTTGAGCATAGAAATCTGTGAGCTGAAAATCAACTTCATTGTCAGATCTAATCACTTTAATGATTTTATTAAATTGAGTGGAAACAAATTTAACAAAAGATTTAACAAGCCCAGAGGCTTCAGATTTGTGCCTCATGAGAAAAATCCAAGTAAACCTAGAAAAATCATCCATAATAGTTAGAAAATATTGTTGTCCATTCACAGTGTGGTGCCTCAAAAGACCCCAAATATCCATATGAATAAAATTAAAAAGTAGTACTTAAGGGAAAAAGGGTTTTTATTTAACTTTGCCAAAGGGTAGACATAACAAAGATCATGTTTCACAAAATTTAATATCAGTTGACTGAGAGATAATAACTTGCAATCTCTTATCTGGTAGATGTCTGAATCTGTAGTGCCACAAAAGGGCATCATCTACTCTATCAGACAGAGTATTGTTTTCTACAGCATTAACAACAGAAATAGTGACTGGTTGATCCATAACATAGAGTCATTTTTGTAGCTCAACTGAACCAATTACTTTCTTGTTATTGTCCTAGAAAACTCACTTGTTATAAGAAAATACAATTGCACCTTTGGAATTATTAATCAAAGAAGGTAAAGATAAAAGATTATACCAGGAATACAAAACACATCATGTAAGACTAACTGAGAGTTTACTCTCACTTGTCCTATATGTGTGATAGAAACATTATTCCCATTAGGTAATCCCATTTTTTATACCAGATGAAGGTTTGGGATTACTTAACAGGTCTAATGAACCTATAATGTGATCTTTGGCACCAGAGTCCAAGATCCATTGTATAGATCTTACTATATTTAGATCACATGTCCATATAGCAGGTGAGAAATGTGTAGTAATTCCAGCATGCTGCCCAGCAGCAAACCCTGCATGCCTAGGAGGATCAGAACTTAGTAGAGCCATCAACTTGTCAAGTTTATGTGCAGTAAGATTAGGAAACCCTGGTCTAGCGGACCTATTTTGAGGCTGATCTTCTTCTGTTGATTGTTCCTCTTCTACCAAATTGGCCCTTTTTGACTTGAAACCAAGAGGATAGTCGTGCTTCTTATAGCAAGTTTCTTCAGTGTGACCATTGAATCCACAAAAACTACATTGTACTTTCTTGGGATTCTTGGGTCTGATATTTGTATTAGGTACAGACCCTGGTCTGCTGACTGCTTGTTGCTGCCCCTGTCCATTCTTCTGAGACAAGAGAATCATAGAATCTTGAGTCTTGGCCTTATTTTCCATATATGACTTCCGTCTTTCAAATTTAATGGCCATTGCAAAGGCATCATGGATCTCTGGGAATGGCACCATCAACATTGTCTATGAAACCATAGGCTCAAACTCATCTCTCAGGCCTTTAAGGAACTTCATGGCATGCTCAGTTTCCATATGATCCACCAAAGTATTGATTGCATTGCAGTGACACTTGGGATCACAAGAACACTTGGCACAGGCCTGATGGTCTTGATTTCTTCCCATAGAACCATCGATTTTGTGAAATTTTGATTAACAGAATCAGTACCTTGTTTCAACAAATGCATTTCTTCTAAACAATCTGGAAGTCTCAATGCATCTACATTAGAAAATATAGCAACAAGATTCTTCCAAACTGCATGAGCACTCTTGAAATACATCAAACATTGTGCAATGGTGTTCTCAACAGAATTCAAAATCCACGACCTCACCATTGTATCACACTGTCTCCATGCATGAAAATCTGCTGAAGCTGCTTGTGGTCTCTTCATTGTGCCGTCTACGAAACCAGTCTTGTTCTTGGTGATCAACACCATCTCTATGGACATCTTCCATGGATTATAGTTGTTGTCATTCATCAATGGCTGAACAAGTACCAATGATGGATTCTCATTAGGATGGACATCGAAAGGACTGGAGGGGCTAATTTCTTGCTTTTTAGCTGTCATAGCTGTCAAGAACTCTAGAAATATACCAATTGATAACAACAGAAACAAAAAACGATCAAGTAATGATAAAAAAAAGGATAACCACAGTCTAATCTCGAGAAACTGTGGTAATAATCAGAAAGGAAGAACAACACTCTCAAGATTCTTCAAAAATCAGAGCACAGAAAAGCATAAGAAACTCTCAAGTTTCTTCTCTGATACCATGTTGAAGTTTGTAAAGAACAAACGAAAATGAAAGAGAATGCGGAAATCTATTATTCAAAGAATAATCAACAAGTTAAGTTACGATGTTTCTGATAATGGAGTATTTATAGCTTCATACACCACATTAAACAGTTAGAAGTAAGTTACAAACGGTTATAACAGAATCTAACTAAATAACCGTTTTCTGCTTATATTCGATCTGCTAACTAACTCAACAGACTGCTGAGTCTTCAGAATTCAGCTGACTTGCACTCAGCACATATACTGTAACATAAGTGAGAAAGGATCAACAATGGATGTGTTACATATATTACCAGGTATAATGTATGTAACGCTAGTTATAAAAATGTATGCATTAAAAAAAATTGCTCGACATGAAAACCATTAAGTAAAACATAACTTACACTTCGAGGGCTGAACATGCTTTACCAAATGAAGCTTAAGAATGAGTCATTATTACTAATTAACGTAATATCAACTAAAGCCTTTAGTGACTTAACTCGTCGACGATCACATCCACTTTTGTGCCGTGAATGAAAGCAACTTGGTCGTTACATACAAGGCTTGCAAGCACGTCCACTTTTCCGCCTTGAACGAAGACAACACGGTATACCATGTGTCCACTTTTACGCCATGAACGAAGGCAATTACGTCCATTTTTACACCGTGAACGAAAGCAACATGAAACTATGATTTCTCACCTAAGGCTTAGTTATAGCTCATTCAACTTGTATCTTTATCAAACTACTTGTAAACATCATTAATTCATTTTAACTCAATGAATCCATGCTAACCAAAGTTAAGGAAAATCAATCCTTTTACAAATTTAGAACTTGCTAGGTTTTGTTTCAAATGCACCACTTTATCATCATTCTTTATGTTAAAATTACTTTTAGACAAAAGATATTTGGAAAGACTTCACTGCTTTATTAGGTAACAAGCCAGGCTTTTAAATAGCCAAATACACCAACTGATAAACGGGAAATAAGGAAAGCATTCAACATCCCTGAAGACTAGGTAAGTCAACTAAAATATAGGAACAAACTACTGCAACTCTAAAAATAGAATTCCTATTTATTTGCACAAATAAAAGATTGCAGAGACTAAGTCAAACAAATCCTCCCCTAAACTAAAATGCAGTAAGCATCTTAGTTTACATCCTTCATCATCTTCAACCCAAGAGCATCTCTAAGTCTTTCAAATACCTCCAGCCGAAGTGGTTTTGTCATGATGTCTGCCAATTGCTCATGTGTGCCACAATGTTACTATTGATTTCCTCATCTTTAGTAAGGTTTCTAAGAAAGTGAAACCTTACTGCAATGTGTTTGCTCTTCCCATGAAACACTGGATGCTTTGCAAGCTTAATAGTAGACGAATTATCACATAGTATAGTAATTGAGTTACCATGTGTTCCCCAATCTGCTTCAGTATATTCTGCATCCATACACTTTGACACGCACATGCTGCTTCTGCCACATACTCAGCTTCCGTGGTTGAAAGAGTTACTACGGACTGTTTCTTAGAGGACCACGCCACAGCTCCTTTGCTCAACATGAATACATAGCCTGAAGTGCTCTTAAATTCATCAACGTCTCCTGCGTAGTCACTGTCCGTGTAGGCCAATAATTCTCCTGTACTTCCTTTTTGATAGAATAAGCCTAGTTCAGTTGTCCCTCGTACATACCTGAGAATTCTTTTAGCTGCCAGCATGTGTGATTCCATCGGATTAGCCATAAATTGACTTATTAAACACACATTGTACATCAAATCTGGCCTAGTAGCAGTTAAATACATCAAGCTTCCAACCATTTGCTTAAATACCGTTGAGTCGACTTTCTTTCCTCCCTCCTCCTTGGATAACTTGGTTCCAGGAACCATTGAATTTTTGACACTATTGTACTCCTTCAATCCAAACCTTTCAAGTACTTCCTCCGCATATTTCTTTTGACTTATGTGAATTCCTTTGGCTGTTTGCTGCACTTCGACTCCCAGAAAATACTTCATCTCACCCAAATCAGTCATTTCAAATTCATTTTTCATGGAACTCTTGAATTTGATCAACATGATTGGGTTATTGCCAGTAAAAATGAGATCATCAACATAAAGACTTACAATTAGGATGTCATGCCCTTCTTTCTTGATGAATAAGGTGTGCTCATTGCTGCTCCTTTCGAACCCTTGATTAATAAAATAGCCTTCAATTCTGCTGAACCAAGCCCTGGGTGCTTGTTTCAAGCCATACAATGCATTTTTCAACTTGTAGACCCTCGTCTCTTCTTCTTTCATATCCTTGTGGTTGAGCAACATAGACGTCTTCCTTTAACTCCCCATGTAGGAAGGAACTTTTGACATCTAATTGATGGAGTGTCCAGCCATTCCTTGCTGCTAAAGCAATTAGAGTTCTAATCGTATCCCATCTAGCTACAGGCGCAAACACTTCATTGTAATCTATTCCCTTTTCTTATGCATATCATTTTGCTTCAAGCCTTGCTTTGCATTTGTCTACCTCACCATTTTCATTGAGTTTAGTTCGATAGTTCCGTTTTACACCAATCACTTTTGCCTCCTTAGGTACATCAACAAGCTGCCAGGTTTGATTCCTGCATATTGCTTCCATTTCCACGTCCATAGCATCTGTCCATTTCTTGTTTCTCATTGCTTCTTCATAACACGTAGGATCATCAGACGAAATAATCATAATGTAATTTTGTACCTCTTCTTCATCAGATAATCCTTCATCAGTGATGTATTCTTGCAAATATGCTGGAGCTCTTGTTCTTCTTCTTTCA
The DNA here is from genome assembly GCA_026214975.1 of Gentiana macrophylla. Lineage (NCBI taxonomy): Eukaryota > Viridiplantae > Streptophyta > Magnoliopsida > Gentianales > Gentianaceae > Gentiana > Gentiana macrophylla. The sequence goes on from CM047805.1 coordinate 2,877,642, forward strand.
AGAAGTGAAGTGAATCGTTTTCGCCCTCTCAATTTGTTTGGGTATTTGGGTGATTTGGAATAAGTGCATGGTTTTCTTCTTCCTCCCCACCTTCTTCGTAGCTTAATTCATCTACTTCACCTTCTTCGTATTCCCAATAAAGTATATCACTCCTGCATTCTTGCTCTGTCCACCCCCAATCCCAACACTTATCTTCTTCAAAAACCACATCTTTGCTTACTATAACCCTTTTTGTTACTGGATCATACATCTTATAACCATTTGATTCGTCACTGTACCCTAGAAAAACACATTGATGACTCCTAGCATCCAACTTCAGGCGTTTTGCTTCTGGAACATGAACATTACCCAAGCAACCAAACACTTTGAAGTAGTCCACACTCGGCTTGGTTCCCTTCCAACCTTCTTCAGGTGTCTTGTTTTTCACAGTAGAGGTAGGGATTCTATTTATAACATGACTACACCACTTGACAGCCTCTGGCCAGAATATTTTTGGCATATTCTTCTCCTCCAGTACACATCGAACCATATTTAATATGGTATGATTCTTTCGTTCCGCTACCCCATTTTGTTGGGGAGTGTATGATCTAGTTAGTTGTCGTTTAATACAATGATCCATACAAAACTTTAAGAATTCCTTTGAAGTAAATTCTCCTCCCATGTCCGTTCTCAAACCACAAATGGACATACCACATTCCTTTTCCACATGCATTTTAAATTGCTTGAAGGCAGTAAATGCTTCATCTTTTGTATTTAGCAGGTAAACCCAAAGCTTTCTAGAGAAGTCATCTATAAAAGTTAAGATGTACCTTTTGTTGCTGTGAAACATAGGACTTATGGGACCACAAATATCTGAGTGAATTAGCTGCAGTGCCTTTGTGGCTCTCCACTTGCTCTTCTTTGGGATGGATATGCGATGTTGCTTCCCTTTCATGCAACTCTGACAGACTTTGGTTGTGGTGTTGATGTCTGGCAGCCCATGAACTAATTGTTGCTGTCTCATCTTCTTCATGCTTTGATAATTTAAATGTCCAAGTCTTTTGTGCCATAGATCTCCTATCTCATCTGTTTTGATACTGAAGAAACTATGAGACTGCTGCAATTTGGCTAGTACCACGAACATTTTGTTTGCTGTCATTCTACTTTGAAGAATACATCCCTTGGTCTGATGATACACTTTACATGTGCCTTGTTTTATTAGGATAGTTAGTCCCTTCTCTTGCAATTGACCAATACTCAGAAGATTATTTCTTAATTCAGGTACATAATAGACATTGCTTACCATTTGAGTTTGTCCTTCAATGTCTAATTTGATGTTGCCTTTTCCCAGCACCTCCATTCTGTGATCATTTTCAAGTTTTACCGAGTGTCTGAACTCCTCATCCAATTGGACAAACCATGCTTTGTAGCCCGTCATGTGATTTGAACAACCTGAATCAAGAAACCATACTTCCTCCCTTTTTGCATCATGCATCTTCATATGTGCCATTAGTAACATTTCTTCATCCTCATTTATCTCAGCATCAGCATAGTTGGCTGCCTTCTCCCAGGTGGGACATTCATACTTGAAATGTCCCAAGTTATGTCATTTATAACACTCCACAGTAGCCTTGTTGAAAGGTTGTCTTCCTCTTCCCCGACCTCCCCTGAAATTTCCTCGTCCTCTTCCTCTTTCGTCACTTGTCACCTTCAGAACTTGTTCCTCCTCAGCCACGTTTTTCATCCGTAGCTCATGAATAAGTAGGCTACTTTGGAGTTCATCTACAGTGAGTGTGTCCACATTGTTGGATTCTTCAATGGAACACACCACGTAGTTGAATTTTGACACCAGTGACCGCAAAATTTTAGCAGTAATATCCTTTTCATGCGTTCTCCACATGCTCTCATGCTTTTGGCTATAGACAAGACAAAGCCCTTTCGAAATAAGTGTTCACAGATTCACCTTCCTTCATCCTCAACGTTTCAAACTCAGTTTTCAGAATTTGGAGTTGTGCCCTCTTTACCCGAGTTGATCCTTTGAATTTCTGCGCCATGGAGTCCCAGATCTGCTTTGATGTATCATCATTGAGGATGGTCTCCATGATTTCTCTATCTATAGCCTGATAGAGATAATTCTTGATCTTCTTGTCTTTCAACTTTTGTTCTTCCACTTCCTTCAGCACTGTCTCCGTTGCCTGAGTGCCTGCTGGAACTTCCTTGATCCCTTCCTCGATCAAGCTCCAATATTCCTTAGAGTGGAGAAAATTCTCCATCAGCTTGGCCCAATGATCATAGTAGCCATCAAACTTTGGGATTGCAGGCTGCACAAACTTCCCATTTCCATTGCTACTCTCAGCCATTCCTTACTCTCCTTCTCAGACCCGTATGAAGTGGCTCTGCTACCAAATGTTAAAACTACTTTTAGACAAAAGATATTTGGAAAGACTTCACTGCTTTATTAGGTAACAAGCCAGGCTTTTAAATAGCCAAATACACCAACTGATAAACGGGAAATAAGGAAAGCATTCAACATCCCTGAAGACTAGGTAAGTCAACTAAAATATAGGAACAAACTACTGCAACTCTAAAAATAGAATTCCTATTTATTTGCACAAATAAAAGATTGCAGAGACTAAGTCAAACACTTTAAACCTTAAACCTTAATAAGTCTTTCACCTTAAAACTCGAACTTTCAATAAGATTTAAAAATTAAAAAAAAAAAAAAAAAAAACAAACCTTAAGATGTACTAAAAACATGGATTAAAATCACATAAATTTTTAAGGTAATTATTTATGTTCCAACCGAATCATTTTTATTTTTTTTAGGAATCCAAACGATTCATTAACAAGAAGTTACGAAAATGGTGTTAAAGAAACCGGTTTTGTGAATACTTGTATAAAAAAACTTGTAAAATACAAATTTAAAAGTTTAAGGTATTGTTCTTGGACATTAAAATTTCAGTTCTTAAGTTAAACATACAAACAGCCTGGTTTTTATTAAAACTACAACATGCATATACTAGCCGAAATGCAAGAAATTCAAGCTAAAACATCATGTAAGATTAAAAAGAAACATTTGGGTGAAACATACATAACCTGAAAAAGGTTGTTTTGTGTAATACTTCTATTTTGAAGTTGTGCTTTTATTGAAGGTTATGATGCAATTTTGGTTGTATTTACGTTCACTAAATGGACTCAACTGTGGGATGGTGCTGTAAGTGTAACTACTATCCCCCCCGAATATGTAATAGTTATGTGGGCTTTGTATATTGTAGCATTAGACCTTGGAAATCGTAGAAGCCACTTATCGCGAAAAATAATCGTGATCCTCTAAGTATTTTCTTGGACGTGCTAAGCACCCGTGTTGTTGGAAGTTTAAATCGGATTGTAATATTATCGTTTGTATTTTATTTTTTAAGATATATATTCGTTGTATCATGTAGATGGATTTTGAATGCTTGTGATGTAACCGTTTTTCCTTAAATACGGATAAGTTAGATTTGTTACAACAGTTGTAGCATAAAATTTCTTTACCAAAGTCATTTCGTATTGGTAGTTGACTTTTGCGTAATGCCAAGTTTCAAAGCGTCACATTATACTTTTACAATATTGATTGAATGCACGCAGGAATGAAATGATTGAATGCACGCAGGAATGAAATGGAATAACATGTATATAATTGATTTTTTATAACCCAATTTTTTATGACCGTTTTCAAGAATCGTTTATAACCAAACCGTTATCTGCCCGTTACGTTACCGATAACATTAAATGCACATTGCAAATAGAAGGCCTTATACTGGATTCGATTTCTGACTCGGCTCGAATTTCTACAAAGGCTCGTTTGATAAAATTTTAAAACTAACATAACTTTCTTATCCCTCAATTGTTTCAAACAATCAAGATTAGGGTTCTTTCTTCACTACTTCCCTGGATTACATACATCTTTCCTTCAAACAGAACAAATCGAGCTTTTAAAAACTCATCTCCCCAAATCTTGATCTTGACCTTACAAAGCTTTCAATAAGAGACAACATAGGTGTTTACCACATATTAACAGGTACTGTATCCCCTACGAGGGCCGGGTCCCACAACACCGCAGGCGTCCCTATCGAACCAGAATGTCATATGAATGTCATGTATACATACGCCACGGCACTCATCTGATATAATCCGGTGAAATACAGACTCCTCATACAAGAATTTCCTCGGAGTTGTACACTCTTTCGGTGATCAATTACATACAAAATTCATCATAAATTGGTAGGACGTCGTTTTCCAGCACCCGTACGCAACCTCTTTACCGGATTAGCCCATCCAACATTCCCATCACTTCCATTCACCGCCTGCTGCTGTTGAGAAGACGAAGAAGAAGACGGGTGCTGCTGCCACATCTGAGGTTGTTGACTCGGTTTGATAACCGGCCCTAAACTCGGTGGACTTCTCATTACGCGGTTTATCGGTGATACAGGACCGTTACCAGGCGGCTTCAATAAAGACGACACTTTTTCCCTGTCTTTTCTCTTCTTCTTGCAGATAACAAGCTCTCCCGGATGAGTAAACGTGTGAGATTCTGGTTGGTTAAGAACCCGAGCGGGGCCTGAAGATGACTGGCCTCTTAATTTCATGTCTTCGTTGTTTGACCCGCGGAGATGAGGCTTTTGAGGACGGTTGATAAGCTCGTGTTCGTCTTTCTTAATGGGCTTGTTTTGACCCGGAAGGAGGATTTGTTTTGATGATGAACCAAAAGGAGTTGCAGAAGATCCCGGGGTACCAAATGAGAGAGAATTTTTCGAGTCTCGGAAATCGATCTCAGGAAATAATATCTTCAAGATGTCAAAGAATAGATCATGGACTTTCCTGGCTTCAGATCTCACCTGTGATGCATAAATTAATGGTGTTTTTCATTATCAAGCAGGAAAAATGACCCTAAGAATACCGAGATAGCTTCTATTAGGTTCTTTTGTTCATCCCACCCCTATTTTAGGGCGTTGTTAAAGACACCACAACAAATCGGGCAAGATTCGACTTTACAAAGGTCGAAAATGGACAATCAACCTCTGCAAAATCGAGTGTCGGTGTGGTGCCCCGAAAGTAATTTCACTGCAGTGCCTTTTACAGCTCCCCTATTTTACTATCCATCCAACAACTTTTCAAATATTTAAATCATTGCACCAATGATAGTTAAACGGTATTTCAGACTTCATAAACCAAAATCTACGACATTCATCTACTTTTCAATCTGCGGAAAAACCTCTAGAACGACTTATTTAAGGATGGAGGTAGTACATGCAAATATGTATCCAATATCATCTCTACCAAACAAATAACACCTCGGGCGGGTAATCTATAGATTGTTTTGACTTTTTGTTCTTGTCCCGACATACCCTTAATTTATTATTCATCTAACCATTTTTCATTACTATACAACTATTTGATAGCCAAATAGTATTTTACACTTTTACCCTCAAAATTTATGACTTTCAACTTTCTATAGTTGTGTGAAAACCTCTAAAAACGACTTATAATTTGGGACAAAGATCACAACACAGAGAGCTGAACAGTGTGTTTAGCATGCAAGACTAAAAAGACACTGCACATATTTTTACAGGTATTTACTACATCGATTTTGAGGAACATCATAACAAAATATGATGCGAGTTTTTACACGGAAGGGCGTTAACGTACCTCGTGAGAGAATCCATAATATTGCATAGATGTTCTTAACATAAGCAGCACATCTGATACAAACTGCATCACTCCACTGTACTCGTGGTTATCAAGGCGCATATCGATCTCTGGCAAATCAAAAAGATTGTCATCTTTTCCGCCTATACCCCCAGAACTTTCGATTTTTTTCCATAGACCACTTAGCAGTGGAACTATTTGAGGACCCTCCCTGTCTATTCTCTTCTGAAGCCTACTGATCACATTCTTGCACTGCATGAAAAAAAAAAGGGTTAAATTTTACAAATGAAAACAGAACCAAGTAACGTGATGAATGAACCTTTTGGGTCCCGCAGCAAGACATCCTAATGCTCAAAAAAGAATTCATGAAAGGAAAAAAACAAATCTTTATTCCCACATGAGTTATTCATAAAAGGGATAAAGATAATCTCTGTCCCTTTTGTTTCACGAATTTTGCACTCCTACCCCATAATGCTTAATATTTGCACTTGAACCTGTCATCTTTGAATTTTCTTTTGCACTCAGTCCAAATTGTCACGAGTCAAACAACCAGCATAGAAGGTACGCAAGATTCTAACCCATGGAAATCTGACACATGGGATAAATGGACTGAAAGGTAAAAAATGCATAGTTGGGTTAAAGTGCAAATATGAAACACAGGGGATATAAATGCAAAAATCATGAAACACAAAAAGTAACAGAAGTGTCTTTATCCCTTTATAGAAGTAGCATGTAAATCATACCACCTACACAGACCTTCTTTATAGTGACCTCGGGCATCTTAGAACCAGCGCTTGAAGAAGTCCCGCTAGCATTAAGAACTTTACTATCTGTAATGTCTCTCGAATGTGGAAGAGCATCATCTGAATTCGATAAATTGCTATTCGACCGACCGGATCTTAACGAACTTTGGATCTTAGGAGCATTTGTTAACTTCTGGGAGTTCAAATTCCGTTTGTTCTTTAAGGACGAGTTCATATGTTCTTGCTTCAAACCGGTGTGTTGTTCCCCAACACTTTTATTTCCTCTGTCATTATTGGTTTGCAATCCACGCTTACGATCCGCCTGATTTGGCAAACGAAGAGAATCTACACGACGAGCTGGTAGCTCGTTGAATTTCTCCTCTGTCCTCTCAGCAACAAGACGCGGCCTAAGTCTAATGCTGCGTTTTCGCTTAATTTTAGGCTGCAAAACCTGTTCGTCTTCACCTTCATCACGGTCTTGGTTCCAACTTCCAGATTGTTGGACATCTATGTGTGAGTCTCCAGACCCCCCGATTTCCCCTTCCTCTAAATCATCTGACTGTCAAACAAAAACAGAAGCATCTCAGGCAAAAAACCTAGTCTCTATAAATGAGAATAAGAGTTTTAAAAAGTCAATTTTTATTAAACACGCTATTGGTCTCTTTTGTATCAAAGTTCCATCTTGGCACTTTTACCCCTTTTCTATACTTCTTTTTTTTACATGTGCACTCCAAAGTGCCACATATCCAAAATCTAGCATTAAAGGTACATGTTCAGCCAATAAAAACTTGCCACATAACAAAAATAGACTAAAAAAGGTAAAATTGCATAGATGAAACATAAAGATAGAAATGTGAAAATCGTGAAACAAAAGGGACCAAAATAGTCTTTATCCGGAATAAAAAGAAGATGAAATACCAGTTTTTTTGAATGAGAACTAGGTCTGGCTTCTAAAGCTGAAAGAGATCCAAACTTCTGAGACACGGAAGCCGGCACCACTGGCATAACTCTCCGCCCATCAGATGAAGATCCAGATGAACCTGGTTCTTCCGCCTTAAGAATGTGTTTAGTGCTATTCGAAGCTCGAGAATATCCATATCCATGGGTGGGCAGAGCAGTATCCTCTTCTGATAGTTCCTTGTTACTTGAAGGTGCCCCAGCACCACCATCAAATTCTTCATCTTCGGTTTCTTCAATTTCACCTTCCTCTTCTTCAGGTGCAGACTCGCCATTTTTCCCCTCGGAACTGGCTTCAGAAAGGTCACCACTGTCATCGTCCATTTCTGTATAAACCGGAGCCTTTTTCCCTTTAGGACGGCCCCTTCTTTTCTCAGGTTCAGATGGGGTATCTTTGCTATCCACTGCATCTAAGGCACCTTTAGGTGGTTTTTTCGACATTTTAGCAATAGTCTCATTGACTTCTTTAGTACTTGCCCGAAGCCACTCTGGAACTTGATCGTATCTAGTCAATTCGTCTGTCCAATCAAGTTCTTCGTCCATTTGATCAAACAACTCCACTTCCTCTTGGCTCCTGGCAATCATCCTGTTCACTTCTTGAAGAGATGGAACGTCATGGACTGTCTCTTGATATCGTTCTTCATCATGTAACAATGTCTCTAAAGTCAAACGTCTCTCTTCATGAGTAGTCCTCTGGTCAAAGCGCCCGGCGTTTATAACCTCATCAGCCATTTCTATCTTATACTGTTGAATGTTGTTTCTAATGAGGCTCTCAATGGATCCCATGTACCGATCCTTACCCACCAAATCATCATCAGAATCCACAGCCCCGCTACTTTGAAATTCATCTTCCTTTTGGTGGCTCGAGATACTGTCGACAACAGCTTCCAGGTAAATAACTTTAACTTCTCTCGTCTGCCCAATGCGGTGAGCCCGAGCAACAGCTTGTTCCTCATTTTTTGGGTTTGGATCAGGATCATATATAACAACGGTATCAGCCGACTGCAGATTCAAGCCACGCCCAGCTGCACGAATGCTGAGCAAGAAAATAAAACAATCGGTGCCAGGGCTATTGAACTCCACAATAGCAGACTCACGGTCATCTAAGCTGGTTGTCCCGTCAATCCTTCTGTATGCAAGTCTCCGCCACTGGAGATATTCTTCTAATAAGTCCAAGAGTTTGGTCATCGTACTAAACAGCAACACTCGATGGCCAGTTCTGTGAAGCTTGACTAATATTCTGTCTAGAATAAACAATTTTCCGCATGATCGCACAAGAAAATCCTTAGACAAATCATTAAAATAGGGATAGTTGAGCAATGGGTGATTGCATGTTTTTCGAAGTTCCATGCATCTGTTTTGTAAAGTTCTGTATGCTTTAGACTGGTAATAATTCGGTTTCTTTAGCACTCTGCGCTTCTCATCTTCTGGATCAACCCGAATGGTGCCTGTGGACTTGACCCAGTCATAAATAGCACTCTGAATAGCCGACATTCGACACTTCAAAACAATGGAAACCTGCAATGGAACAGTATATCAGATAATTCACGTATCAGGATTCAAACATCGGAGAGCTCTTAGAGAGCTTACCTTGGGTGGAAGTGACCCTTCCACGTCTTCAACACGCCGCCTAAGCATGAACGGCTCAAGAATTTGGTGAAGCCTGTGGATAATAATCACTTTCTTTTCAGTCTCTAACCAATCATCCTCTGCGTTATGTGACGGACCTTCTTTTTGGAAAGGTTGTGAGAACCAATCATGAAATGCCTTACGATTATCAAACACTTCTGGAAGCAGTAGATTCAAAAGCGACCAAAGTTCTTTAAGATCATTCTGCAGGCAAAATGACATTCTCATCTACACGTATAAAGAATGCTAACACTCAAACGAACTAACAATGAGGGAGAAACAATAACAAAGAGTGGAAAGAAGGCAACTACACATAGAATGAGTGTGTCATACTTAAACACACTATACACTTAGAAGATGCATGGAACACGGAATTCTCTATGTTCACTTGATGTTTGGAAACTAATTCTCAAAGTTTAAATTGGCGAAAAATTGATGTTCTACTTATAGCTTGACTTGGTATTAAATTCTGAAATATGGGATCAGCTAAGTCAATAAGAGTCAACTGAATCTAATCCCCCGGTTCCCTTTGGGAAAGAGTCTATTTTCCAATTTAACCAATCTATGTATACACACTAACACATGCAGTTGAGCAAGTTTTGCCAGTGAAACACTATTTTTCGATATTAAGCATGCACTTGATACTCTGTGAGCTAAACATAGAACACTGTCAAAAGAACCATGACAAACCAGCCCTTCCAATCCCAGTAGCATGCATGTAATGATTGTTTTGGTTATTAATCTAACTCAGCAACAGAGAGCAGATAATTATACTAGCCTGTCCAAATTTTCACAAAGAATACGAAGCTTAACTCTAATATATAAAGAGGCTTGAAAAAGTAAACCAAGCTTTCAACAATGACAGAGCACCAAACTACAAAAGGAAGCATATCATGTGGCGACAAAAACATATATGCCAGTATATGTCTACATAAAAGATAAAGTAGCACCCAAATGGTTAATTAAATCAAAATCAAGAATATCGTTGAAAACTAGTACATGTCATAAGGTTGTATAAATTGCAATTTCCATTGCAAGATAAGGGATTGTATGATGTGCTATTTTATTCTTATCTAACCAATTCAATGATAGAGCAAAATTTAGACGAAACCCTTGGCCTAAAATCACCTAAATATAAACAACACTCTTGACCAAAGGAAATGATAATTTGGACACAATGTTAACTAGCAAACCTGCAAGGGTGTCCCTGTCAGAAGCAAGCGCCTTTGGCAGCGATATCTGTCAAGATCACGAGCTAGGACTGATTCGCGGTCCTTCATCCTTTGTGCCTCATCAATTATGATATACCTCCAATCAACTTTCGAAAGTTTTGTGCGGTCATACATAATAAACTCATAGGTGGTAACAAGGACGTTGAATTTCATCGCCAACACTTCCTACGTGACAATGAAATACAAAATAAATTAGGGGTTAACCACAACTTAAGTTACATTCAAACTTAAGAAAGTGTGCCTTACTTGGGAGAATAACTTCGCCCGTTGGTCCTTTGCACCAACATAGTAGATACAGGAAACAGATGGAAGCCATGTGTGCAGCTCACTCTGGAAGTTGAACCAAGTTAGCCATTTAAAACAATACATAAACCATTGAAAAACAGAATGCTACAAGAGCTTTAACCTTCCAGTTCACCAAAACAGCATTAGGAACTATAATAAGATGTGGACCATAGTTCCCTTTGAACTCCATAAGGTACGCAATTAACGCCATAACCTACACGAATGAATAGCATAATCTGAAACCACTAATTTAGAAACAAATCTATAAGTAAAAATGCATGTTAATCCACACTTCCCATAAAAAAATACATTCAAAGGAGCATGAGATATACATTATCACAAAAAACAAAAAGATTCTGTGTCCACCAATAAATCTAACCTGCACGGTCTTCCCAAGACCCATTTCATCAGCCAAAATTCCATTTAGTTTATTGTTATATAATGACAGCATCCATTGCAAACCTACCTGCATGTTTGATGAAATTATCAACCCAAACACCGCATGAAAGGCTTAAACATGACACGTATATGTATGCAGAAAATATATCAAAGAGATACATGACTTACAAGCTGATAGTCTCGAAGTGTTCCAGCCCGCAGCATGGAGGGTTGCCTAATAACTCTTTCATTTATCGCATGCGCAAGATGGTAGTACCTGTGAGAAGAAAGAAGCATGTATAAGTCTTCGCGAAACAAAGCTTTAGCCCAGATTACACATGATTGGAACACATTTACCACTCCATGCAAAAGTAGATTAAATTACTCATAAACAACACAACGGGAAAAAAACTTGAAACCAACAAACCCACAAAGCACAGTGGGAGAAAATTGCTTCTATCAAATTTAGATCTTTTAACATAAAATCAACCAACAAATCCAGATTTGGATTGTGAAAAACAAGAAATTCTTACTTATTGACTGAAGAGCCATCTTTCGGGGCATTCATTTCAGAGAAACGATTCCTAATAATCACCTCCTCTCTAGCACAGGCTGCAGCTGCCCTGGAATCTTCTTCAGAAAGCCCCTTTTGACAAGAAGTTCACATCAGAAACAACTATTAAGCATCACTAGGTAAAGGTAATAACGGGAAAACAAGAACATTGAACTGATCCCACTCATCGCTTTGCATGAAAATGGATAGAGAGTGCTGTACTTTGGTGTCCTTCTACAACACTTCAAGCCTTATTTAACAATTAAACACAATGGGAATAAAACAAATAGTTTATCCTCCCTGTCATAACATCACTTGTAATTTCCAGAAGCAATGTTTATATTACCATTTACCATTGTTCCCGCTAGATATGAAGTAAATCATAATAACGATAAAATTAACGAGATGAGGGAAAAGGATTGTACTTTCAAATTTAGAATAAAGTTTAGTCTTCAATATGCTCTCCCTATTGTTGCTACTAACACCTCTCTCGGAACCTTATCCTTTTCTTACTATTTATCCTAGTAGGGCGAAAGTAGAGGAAAATAAAGGAGTCAAACAGAGCACCTGTGCCCGGGCAGCAGCTGCAGCAGCATTTGCCGCCTCCTCAACCTCCTGCTGATTTTTTGAAGTAGTTATCTTGCTTCCCAATCGATTAAGATACTCTTCCGTCTGGCTTAAAAAAGATGAGAGAACGGCATATCTCTCTGCAGCCTCACCAGGGACACTAGTTTGTTGCTCCAGCAACATCTCCCTATACCTCTCCACGTCATTATTCTTTAGGGCTTCCATCCTCTTATTCCTATCATCATCTTTTCGCTTAGAGAACTCCCTTAACATCCTTTCATGGTATTTAGCAACACCCCTATTGCGTGCAGTCCTGGCATCACGAATAGCCCAGTGAGCCTCAAGAAGCTTCTTACGCCATAGGAAAATGGCCTTTAGCTGCTTATCTCTGATGGCTTTCTGTGACACCTGAACTTGCCTATTAAGCTCCAGGCGCTGACGCTCACATAGCCTAACAAATTTTCTATACGGTCTCTCAGGCATTGCCATTATATCTTGCTGCTGTTGTTCAATCTCAAACCTCAAGCGTGTCTGAACATCAGCCAATTGAAGTTTTTTCTCTTCAATTTGCAAACGTAGCACAAGATCAGGTCTAATTCTTTTCCTCTCCAAATTTACTGCAAGAATATCACCAATCTTTCGTATCTTCTCTTCCCTTTTCCTTTTAGCAACTTCTGTGCCTTCCTCAGCAAAGATATCCTTGATGTCATATGCAAGTGTGAAATTATTATTACTGTTTACCATCATGGATGATCCAAGAGTGTCATGTTTTCTTGTGAAGACCGGAAAGTCGAATAATGGCCCATGATACTTTCTCGTTGAACTCACATCTTTAGGCTGTGTGGCAATATTTCCTTGTAAAGGTACTTTACTCTGCATCGCATCTGGAATGGTAGCCTGTGAGACAACAGCTTTACCCTTATCTGCTGCTAAATCATTGTTAGTATGGAGATTTTGCATGCCACGTTCAACCTCTGGCTCTGATTTACAAGAACTTCCAATAACATGCTGCTCCTCTTTGAGGATAGGTAAGGTGGATACAGGTTCCTTCATTCCAGCCGCATGGATTTGCAAATTAACAGCAGGGGCAACAGAAGTGTTGTCTCCTGCTACTTCCTGGTTGGCATGATCTGTTTCTTCATCTTCTGAGAGAATCTGTTTCCCCTTCTCAGAGGTTTCAAAATGCTTCGGCTCCTCTACATTTTTGCTGGCAGAGTTATCCTGATTGACCATTCTAGCTGATTGCAACACCTGCTGTGTTTCTGTCACAAGTGGAGGCGGAGCAATAGCTTGCAAGATATCACGCGGCAAAGATGAATCTCCTTTCTATCAGAAGAGAAAACAATATAATACACAGATCAGACAGGATCATTGAGAAATTCGTGTAAGGCAACCAAAGCATAAAAAAAAATATTTAAAAAAAAAAGAACAAGCATGTTTGCAAACCTTAATACGCCTAAATGCAAGTATTTGCGCTTTAAGAACATGCAGTTGCTGTTTAGTAAACCCTAAGCACGATTGTTGTGACTGGGTCGCACTACCACTATGCGATGGAGGGAGAGCTCCCTGCATCCCATTAATGGCTGAACTCATAGGCTGGGGAGAAGATCGGCTCATTTGTTGGTTATGTTGCATTCGTAAAGCTTCTGAATTCATTTTTGAACCTTTGGAAAGCAACGAACTATCCACACCCTGATTGAAATTTGAATTTGACTGCTGTAGCGAAGGCACTGGAAGCATTGCATTCCCAGCAGAACCAATTGGATGTCTTAGATGCATTTGGTTCTCTCTAGAAAGGAGAGAATATTGTTGCGATGGAATATTACTACTGTTATTCATAGAAGATACATTGGGAGTACCACCAAGAGTAGCAGCTGAAACAGAATGCCTAGCTTTCGCGGAATCCGACTGCCCAGATGCGTCACTTGAAGTGTTACCATGAGGAGAACTTTCATTTGCTACCTGCGGAGAAGATGCCTGCTGCCTTGGCGGTTGAGCAGATGGAGATTGAACACTAGTGTTGCTTTCATGCGCTTTTTGTGGCGGAATCATCCTGGACTGCATCATTGGGATAAGCTGTGCAATCAAATTTACATTTGCAGGAACAGAAAGGTCAATGTTGTGTTCAAGAGCCAATGCCTGCATTGCCTGCATCTGAGCAGCCATGGCCATAGAATTGTTGGCGGTGTTCTGAAAATGCTGCTGCGGCTGTAAGGCTTGTATACCTTGTTTAGGTGTTATTACTTGGCTGGCTATATTAGGATCATCAGGAGGCCCAGAATCGGCCTTCTGACCTGACACAGGCTGTTTGCCACGATCAGCCACAAACTCACTGCGGCCAAATTGATCTGTAGATTTCCTAGATGGCGCTTGAGCCTGATTAGCAGCCTGCATAGATATAATATCCTGCATTTTCATACTTCCCATTCGCATATCCTGATCCCTACCAGAAGGGTTAAACATCCCCATCATTTGCTGCTGAGATTGCATGCCTGCTGATTTCTGTTGGGCTGCCTGGAAAGCATATTGCATATAGGCTTGATTATTCAGCATTTGTTGCTCAATACCATGACTCCGGTTCTGGCCCTCTTCCCGAATGCTCGAAGAGCCATTCTGTTGGCTCAAGTCGTTGAATCTCCTAGGTTGTTGATTGAACTGCATGGCACTTGCAGAACCACCAAAATTCCCAGCTCCAGCTACACCGTGAATGCTTCCAGATTGGTATGCATGAATAGCTTCATTCCCTTCAGGTCTCTTAGCAAATTGCTGTTGCAATAACTGCATAAAGATGATGCAGAATATTCACTTTACTCTGTTAAAATTTATGACACGTCCAGCAATAGAAGTGAACAAAAGGGACTGAAAGCTAAATGCAACCAGGTAAAAAATAAATAGATGTTTTTTAATTCAGCTCTTTTGATCCGAGTATTCAGATTTGAGACGCCATTGCATCATAGCTACTACATCGCCATCTCACGTAAAAGCAGAAGCTCTCAAAGATAAATGTAATTACATTACTTTTAACAGTAGAAACTTAATTTGAAGTTACAACTCTTTTAATACCAGTGTATCTGACGAATAAACATCTCATCTCAAAGCTTAAGAAGTTAGGGAGAGTAAAAGTTTTCCTATTTCGATGATAAGTTGATTACCCATAACGAATCTGCTATAGAGAATAGGATATTGGTGACTTTTAAGGCCTATAACCAAGAAAAGCACTGGACGCTAACAGTTTCAGACATGATACACACCACATACATAACATAAGTACACAATTGAAGAGAAAGTGCGAATTCACAAAAGAAAATTAGGCAGCAACCTAAAATTGAACTAAGACAGTCTTCAGAAACTTTTCAAAGTTAAACAAGTTACTAATTAACATTCCAAGAATCTACACAAAATGCAAAACCCAATGGTGTGAGCTATGTTTATACTCCAGCTGAATAATCCAAACAAGCACATCCAAACACTTATTTCCACATTATTAATAAAATGCGATATTCCCAGACAGATACCAATTCAGTGAGTTTCCCAAATTAGCTGGGAAAACAAATCAATAACTGCATTCCAATATCGTATCTTGCACAGCTTAACAGACGTTGATTCCCAATATCTACAAAGCAAATCACCTCAATGAACAATAACAATACATAGTACACACACAAAAAATAATAATAATAATAATAAAAACCCTAACCTCTCTTTGCTGTCGCTGCTGCTGCTGCTGCTGTTGTGACTGCTGTTGTTGATCAAGCCTAAGCTGCTGTGGTGTTGATACAGCAGATGACGAAGACGTGGGCGACGCAGCTGTGCTCCGGCCACGGCCACTGCCCCGCGGGGCCCCGCCACCCGGTTGCATACAGGAATCAGCTAAGAATTACACCTATAATCCCCCACTTCAAAAATATGAAGAAGAAAAAAATCAAAAACAAAAAACCCTAATTTTTTTCACATTTGAAAAAACATTAAACCTCAATCAGAATTTCTCCCCAATAAATCTTCAGGCGCGCAATTTCAAAAAAGGAAATGAGAAACCCCTGGAAATTAACCGATGTCGTTTAGACCCTTTTTTCTGGAATCCGATCCCAACGTTGAAATTGACGTACACCTCAGTCCCACTCCCACCAAACAAAAACTTCTTTTTCCTCTCTCTAACCTATAGATACAACCTCCATGTATCTATATATATTCCATTTTTAGATAATTATACAAGTATTAAATAATTCCACTTACCTCTCCGTACAATAATGTGATTGGCAAAAAAAATTGCTCGAAGATGAAGGGAGAAGAGGTAAGAATTTTTTTAATGGCGCACAAACTGTGGGGACAGATAGATCGATCAGACGGCCGGAGAGTGACTCCGATGTTGCCGGAATCTACTGATTTGTTGCGCGTGTAAAGCACGCACTTTCTCGCTCAAATGTGTGTGCTTCTTTTTCTCTCTCTCTTGAGAAGTGTGTGTACGCAAATTGTCCGTGAGAGAAGAGTTTAATTTTATGCTAGGGGTTGGTATTTTCTCTCTCTACTTATTTATTTATTTATATAATATAATAATTGTGTATATGTAATATTTTTTTTTTTTTTTTTTTTTTTTTTTTTTTGAGGGTATTGTAATTTCCATTTATGCCAACAAATCTACTCGCGGGGCATCATATCAATATTCTTCAAATGTAAATACAATGTGTACTTTGGTAAATTGAATATCTATTTTCGATTTCTCTATAGTTGAGTCTGGTCCGAAATGTGGTGTTACAATAGATTCATTATGATGACAATGTCAGTGCCCTATATCTTTATTTTAACATAATATTTCAAAATCTAGAGTGAGGATTAATAGATATTTTTTCATAATTTGCATATTTTAGTGGTTGTTTGCAATCGAGTTGTCGTTCAAATATATGTTGCCGCAATAAAACGGAGGTCGATGGGGCAACGCTCCCGAAATCTAAACGGCACCAATTGAATTGATGTACATCTGCGAAGTCTAAAATACATAGCTCTGCATGCGAAAAAGTGATGTAATTTATCAACGGAATACTAGTAAGGAATAGTGGAAAGACTACTTGTTAGCCTACAAATTCTCAAAAGTGTGGGGAGTGCTTGACGAAAGTAGACATAACTAAGATTAAGCAAGACATGAGAAGGATTTGAAACAAAAACTTGTGACAACAATAGTGCCTATCAGTTTATGGTGTACAAGTCAGATATTTCAAACGGAAGCTCTTTATAGAGTGTTGAGATATTTGATACACAAAATTGATCTTGGATTTCATTAGACATTTACCCAACGTTATTAGATGAGTACTATGTTGTATGTGAACTGGACAATAAATGTGAAACGCTCTAATTCCACCCGAGGATATGTGTTTACAATTGGTGGCGGTGCCACTGATGTAAGCATATATTGAGATAGTCAGTCGGCAATATAAATGGAAATGATGGTAGACACAGTAATATTTAATATTTGGTCTTCAATGGAGTGATTCCTCGATATATAAGGTCAATTGAGAATCTTACAGATCCGCTTAAAAATGTTTATCTAGAGATCGGGTGGACAATTATTTACTTAGACTGAAGCCTATACGTGTGTCCCGTTGTAATGGTGACTCAACCATGATGACTGGAGAACCTGATCATGGTTCAAAAGGGATAACTAAGTCATGAGGGACAATTAACACTTACCCATTTTGTTAAAAACAAAAGTGTTGTATGTGATTTTGTTAGGTTGAGCGAAAGTTAATGATTCATATATCTTGGTCAAGCCAAATGGAGTATTGCAAAGTACTTTTTATAGGATGTCACTTATGTAAGTGTGAAGTGAACCGCTTCCATGACAATTTTGTAGGCTCGAATATCTAACGCACTTTCGAAAACCAATAGTGTTCCAAAGCCAAAATGGACACAACCATTAGAACTAGATAATGGTATGCGGTCTATTGTGTAGGTACATTGTCTAGGCATACACCAAAGCCTGGGCAGTTCAATACCTAGTTCACTACTTAGCCGAGTATGTACAAACACCTTACCTGATACGATAGATTATTCCATGTAATCTCCTCGGATTATGCATTGACTTTGTATTAATTTTCATTCATTGGGGATTGTTGGAGAATTTAGCCAAATCAATACCAACATTTGGAGGGAACCGAATTCATATATGTTACCCTTTCGGTTTGGGCAATGTTGCTTCGTTTGAACCGATGCAACCAAACATGAAAGGAATAAATGTGAAACCATGCATCTTCATTAAGGGTATAAAAGTAGTTTTATGATTTTGTGTGTCCCGTTAATAATAATCAGTTAAGTTTTAATTTAAATAAAAGTGTATAAGGTGAATTGTAACGGGTATTTGTGGAATTTTGGGAGTGAGTTTCTTATTAAGGGCAAAGAGGGAAGTGTACCACCCCAATTTATACTCACCATTTTAACCTAAAATTCCCATTCTTACTATCGAGACAAGATGTGGCGGTGAGCAAGGAAATTGAGGAAAAGAAATAAAAATAAAAGGAAAAGAGAATTTTCGACTTTACGAGTGATGGAGCTTTATTAGTATTGTCGAGCTGGCGGCTATAAACTCAAAAATACCTCTTAAAACTTTTCTATGCTTTGTTTTTGTTTCTTTTTGTTTATCGAGTCATTAAAGTAGCGTGGAACTCGAGAAGGTTTTTTCATCACGTATATCTATCGTCCCCGACAATGGATATACGTGGTTTTTTCCTTAGCGATCTTCTCGTTCATAGATTTGTGTCTTGCTTAGGTCAATCAGTAAAGTGGCTTAAAATGTTTTTGATGCATTTTTTTCGGTATGCTCAATTACCACCACCTTATTTTCTTACTACCATTTGCATGTCACTCATGATTTGCGAAGTTTTTGAAAGCGCAGATGGATTCTTGGATGATGGATGGCCTTGGATTGGATTCGTGACGATTATGTTCCGTATTTTGTACTTCACTCAGGTAGCCATTTTCCAGAGCTAAGTCCTTATCTTACTTTCTCTTTTTCATTAATTGGGGAAAATGTATTCTTTAAGTGGGGGTACGGGTGGTCTTAGCTCAATACAGGGTAATTTTTAAAATTTTACACTGATTTTAGCTTGCTTTTGAGCATTTTGAGCACGGAATCGGTAGAAAAGGAGTCCAGGAATAGTTCGAAGTTAATTACTTTCATGATCAGTATAGCATGAATGAATGAGTGCATGTTACTTAACCTGAAGTAGAGACTTGTTAATTGTTATTTTACCTTTGCATTGATTATTTGAGCACATAAACTGGCGTGAGAAGTGTTTGAGATGAGATGAAGAATTATTTTGACCGGGAATCGGTACTTATCTACGGATATGCTTTAACCAATTGTTGTAGGACAATGAAAGCAGTTTTAACACCATAAAAGGTAAAATGGGATAAAACGGGCTTGTGAGTGAAAGTAAGCTTAAACGAAAAAATGAGAGAAAATTATGCCACAAAAATGAAATTAATGCATAAGGAAAGAGGGAAGTGAATTCAGTATGAAAAACGTACGGCCCTCGCATAAAAATCAAAACATCGAGTACCTATGAGTAGTACTTGGTCCCTGAGTCCGCTCGGCGTGACTAAGGTTTCATGTTGTTCTCCGGAGTCTGGAAGCGAGAAGAGCGAGTATATCTGTAGAGGAGTTAAGATTGTGAGGTCGATATAATTTGATTATTTTTCACGAATGCACTATCACAAAGGTAATCCACACGACACATCGACGGCATTGGTAGGTAGTAATTAATGGGGAACTTGTGGATTGTTGATTAATATGTGTTTTGCCTGCAATATTTGCTGAATATGTGGTAATTAATGGGGATTGTTTTTGGAGGTACATTTTACCTCGAATCTTTGCTCGGGACGATCAAAGGCCTATATGGTGGGTAGTTGATGACGGTTGAATCGGTATATCTTACGGCATCAACATTACACCTATTATGAGCTAAAATTAGTCATTTCGGCTTGTAAATATGAGTCATTTGTGTTGAATGTTATCTGCGAGGTTGATAAGTCGAGAATTTAGTATCTCTAATCCCCGAAATTGGTATTACTTCATGTATATTTGGACTATTTTCAAGAAATGAAGTAGGCATTGTGTTAAGGAAGAAGATATGGAGCAGATCTGTTGGATAATCGGGCCTAGGGCAATCCAAAAGATTCCAAGATAAGTCGGTGGAAGAAAATTATGAAATTTCCCTCGACGAGTCGGCAGCCGCCTTCGACGCGTCGGAAGCTTCGAGAATCAGGGTTTACACGTTTTCTTGGACGAGAAGTAGGTTTTAGGGTTTTTTGAGTCAACTAGGTCGGTTGTAACACTATAAATAAGAGTCAACAGCCCTCAGTTTCAATGGACTACAAGAGTTTTACATATTTATGCAATAAAAGTTCTTTGCTTTGTTCTTTTATTATTTTCTGTGAGTGCTAGTCACGGATCCGAAGGATTCGCCACCTAGGGAGCGATCTGAGGAGGGTCTACACTCGGCTTCGAGGGTATGACTCTTTCGCTTTCTAGATGTAGATATGTTAATTTGTGATAAGTTTGTTTTGATTTTCGTATTAGTCTTGCTATGTGATAATTAATTTGTTTTCCCCGAATATGAGTAAATCTGAATTGTTGGTGAAGAAATCATGAAATAGTGGTTGCGTTCTCTCGACGAGTCGGCGGTCTTTACCGACGCGTCGAGATATCCAATAAATCATATTTTTTGATGTTCGGCGCCAACTACGTCTGATATTAAGTTTTAATTTACATGTTATTAGCCTGATCAACTAGTTGCATGTTTTCGTAAATTAGCATGAAAGACTATTAGTGAAGTGCTAGTTAGAACATAGTTTATCGATCTTTACGAACGTGCCAATCATTGTCGATGGCTGCCTAGAGAGGTTCTCAGTCTTGATCCGGATATCCCTAGATCTTACTGCGTGTGATGCTAATACAACCTAAGGTAGGTTTGTGATAAGAGTCAACTTTATTATGCTTCGGTACATGTTTTAACCCCCATTTAGAAAACCTCATGACCAAAATAGTAACGACCAACCTTAACCGGCAGAGTACCGGGTCGGAAGTACTATAGAGGTGAGCAAGGTCGTATCCCACGAGGAATTTATCGAATACCAAAGTCGTTTTCGGATTTAGTTTAGGTTAACCAAATATATTTCAAGTATTCAATTATGCTAAAACGATATTTAAACAAGAAATAAAGAGAGAAAGAGACATAGCCAAACCATGATCCAACTGATTACTTTCGCCCCTCTAATCAATTATTCGGGAATGGGATTAACCAACCTACCAACCTAACACTTATACCGACTAATTCATGGGTGCAAACTCCTAAGCTAGTGTAAGACGCCATGCAACAATCAAACACCCTTTGCCCGGTTCAACAGTCCGCTTTTAAGGATTTAACTGATCAAAACAAGATTAACGCACTAGAGTTGCTCGATTTCTCAATCGATTGAACCTCACTCCCTAATCAATCCAAACAACTCAGTTGATTACAAGAAATGATCTTAAAACCCCTTTTCCCACACCCCTTCGCAACATACATTTATAAAAGTGGTGTGTGTTCATGAACTAGGTGTACAGTCTAATTCAAGCATTAATAACAAGTTTTAAGACATGAATTCGTCGATATAACGACAATTAAACACTACCCATTCCCAATTTCATCAATTAGAGGGTGATTTCTTCAATTTTCACATGATTTGACTATGAAATGTTTAGCTATTCATAGTAAAACAAGAAATAACAATCAAAATAAGAACTAAAGCCATGAAACAAGAAAGGAAACTAAATTGATTACCAAAATCGAAGAGGATGATGTTTCTTCAATCTCCATACAAACCCATGTCACTTGGTGAATGAAGAAGATCCAAAAATGCAAAAATAAAGTAAGAGGAGCTATAATCTAAGCTAGATTGAGCTTAATCTAGGTAAATTAGGTGTAGAAATTAATCTAAAGGGAAGAGGGGTGGAATTTCGACCTAGAGTATGTGTTTCTAAGGTTTTGGGTCTAAGAGAATGAGGAAAAATCTGAAAAAGAGCTATTTATAAGTCCAAAAAAAGTGCACGAAAAGTGCTTTTGGCGCGCACCAAAGCCTTTGGCGCGCCCCAAAACCGACTATGTGATTCTAGGAGGTCTCTGTTCTACTTTGGCGCGCCCCAAAGTTTTCAGCGCGCGCCAAAAATCTGGACTGATACACCTTCAGTAATCTGGCAATATATTTGTGTGTAGAGCTCCGATTTGAGTGATTCAAAGTGCGTTGGATAGATCATTCAATTATATACAACTTTCATGAAGACCACAAGTCCATAAAATGCCTCCAACATTTCTAAAAGTGCAGATAAAGTGAATGTAAGGTGAAAACATCAACTATTTTTTATCCGTTTCCATCCCCGGTTTTCGGTTTCGTCTTTCTAAGCCTCGTGCCTTAACTTCCGGGTTCATGAGTCACCTATTTCCTGTATCACAATTCACAACATTCAAACACAAACCGAGCATAATTCCACAAGATAAATAGGTCTCGAAAAGGGTCATAACCATCGTAAAATGCCGTGGTTTTCCATCAATGTGACGGTTTCCCTCAAAGTGAGTGTGCAATGCATTTTGCCGTATAAATGGTCTAAAAGTACCCAATATAAGCCAAATGTGTCATAAATAGGGGTTAAAACATGCACCGAAGCATAGTAATGTTGACTCTCATCAACCACCCCCCACTTAGCGTTTGTTCGCCCTCGAGCAAAATAAGCGTTTTAAAAGAATCCCAAGAGTCAACGTTACATGCGTAAGTCAAGCCAATCACATATCAATGATAACCGACAAGTAAAAGAGTAAAAACATGCAACTTAACCCTACCTTATCAAGCAAACATGATGTGAGTGTGTGAATAGCTTCTCCTACATTTACCATGGTTCACCGGTTTGGATTATGGATGCTAGGTTATTGCGACTACACCATAGGCTCATACTTCATAAGCATCTCCACTAATCGGGGCCAACCGAGGCTAAGCAAGGTCGAGTAGGACTTGCACGGTTGTAACGTTAGGCTAGGGACGGGGCTAACCGAAGGGAATTTCTGGGGAATAAACAAGAAAGCGACAAAACGAGCAAGCTTAATCACGGGGTGTAACAATACAAAACATAGCTAGCTCTACCCTTCTCTAGCTCAAAATGAAACTAGAAACATGATCCACAAAATAAAATGCCATATCGCACTTTGTCTCAAGTGTAACGAGGCAAAAATGTATAAGAATCATGTTTCTACACTAAGGACTCACCCCAACACCAACATCACATAACAAGTCAATACGTGAGTCCTAGACACTTGGCTTTCTTTGACTCAACCTTTATTACACTTTTCAATACTTTATTTGCAAGCTTTCTTTAATTGATTTCATTTTCTTTTGATTTTTGACTTCTCTTTTTTTTCCTTCCTTTTTTTCTTTTTTTTTCTTCAAGAAAGCTGCATTATGCACATTTAATAGGTTTGAGTCAAAGGCCATCACATACATACTGTGTAAAAATGAGCTCCTACCCTCCAAATCGTGAAATAGCTTGTAGAAGCACCAACTCCTTTATACATACGTACTCCTCTACCACCCCACACTTGCTTTAGCAAGTGTGCTCGAAATGAAAAGATTAAGCTTGACTCTTAGGGTGTCCAAGGGAACGTAGACCACAAATGAGGCTTGGGGGTCGGGAAATTACGGGCTAAAAACGAATGGCTAAGTGTCGGATGGGGGTCTAACCATCCTACCAAGGCTTAGAGGGGTTACTGTGGAATATTTCATGTGATGGCTATTTGGCTCTGGTTAGTCAAAGAAACGCCATAACTTTCATCCCAAACTCTACCAAGGCCGGCCTTTCTATTTCGTCTCGAAGTTAATGATATGAGTTCTAGGTAGCCGAATTGTGCCTAAGCCTACCATAATCGGTCACTAGTTACCATGGTTCATGAAATTGAAGCTATACGTGCGTGAAAATCCCGTCTCCAAGATAAGGTAGTAAGTCAAGTAACATGCATTCAAACATTCACTACACCGTTTATCCTATCAATGTGAAAGCTCAACATACGAATGCAACATCAATACCTTGGAAAAATTTAAAAGGTGCTCAAATTTTTGCTAAAGAAGTGACCAAACACTAAGCATACAAAACAATGAAGCACATATCAAAGCTAAGCCTACCACCCCCCACTTTAAATGCAACACTGCCCTCAGTGTGTGAATGATAAAAGAGAGAAGGCTTATCTTAACCCGGCAAAAAGGCACAAACCATGTACGAGACATCTCCATGAAAGTTCCACTTGAATACTTGAAGCCATGAGACAAAAACACCAAGAAAACGCATGCACGGGGAACATCCACCGTGCCAAAAGCAAACAACAAATATCGAGATATAATAAAAGAGCGTAAAGTCACATACACGATCATATGAAACCAAAAAAGGGAACCGACTCGGGGCGCATGGGATGAAAGACAATCAAACAAGTAAAACAACATCCCCAAAAAGATATGAGCCATTCAAAAACGGTACCAAGATCCCCCAAAGTATCACCCTAGACCACTCCTAGCACAAAAAACTAAAGCAAAAACAGAGAAACGATGGGTTGCCTCCCATAAGCGCCTTTGTTTTACGTTGTTGGCTCGACTTATTAAGAAACTAAAAGAAAAACAACGAAGCACGAGTGGAATGAAAGAAAAAAATTGCACATCTTTTGCTCAATAGCAACAAGAACATGGCAATTAAAAAAAACTTTCATCCACTTTTATTTAGAACAACAATAAAAGCATCTACCTAAAACATTCTAAGTTTAAAGTCCTTAGTTCGACTTTCTACCCGCAACAATGCTAAGGATAATTATACCAGAGGAGAGCAAACCGTTGCGTCTCCCTACAAAAATCAAAATAATTGAGCACACCCTTAAAATGGGCAAGACAAACAAGGGTCTCAATCCCCACCACCAAGATTGGTTCAAGAAATTCACCGTGCAACATAATGAATTCAACTTCCCCGAAAGAGAGCATATGCCAAGTAACAAAGATTCAAACACCAAACAATAACATTCTGGCGCAACCACAACATCAACATATTCTATGTGATCCATGATGGCCGTTTTATAGTATACCAACTTTGACCGGCAGAGTACCGAATCGGTTGTAGTATAAAACTAGCAAGCAAGGTCGTAATCCCACAGGGAATTTAGTTAAGTACCAAAGCTAGTGTCATCTCTAGTTTAGGTCAAAAAGATTTTTGATAAGGTTTCTGAAATCTAAATTTGCTATGTTCGTACTGACTAATTAAAACAGGAGTTGCAAACAATTAAAGGCGATAGCCGAGCCATGATCCAATCAACTACGTACCAAACCCTAGCTAAGTCCGAAGATATTCTCGATTTACCTAAACTTCTTGACGTCAAAAGTAGGGTGTCGCTTCCTATTTCCGAGAATAGACATTATTTCAATAATCTACCCTCCTATGTCAGGTTCAACAGTCCGCTGACCGGATTTAACTGACTCAACACGGTCTACGCTCTATGAGACGCTCGACAAGTCGATATAAAACCTCACAACGAAACCGAGTCTGAACAACTCAGTCGGTTTTACACAGTGATCCTAGAACCCCTTTTCCCGTATCCTCTCGCAAAATACATATGTAAAGAAGACGCGTGAAATACGATTATTGAGTCGCGAGTTCAATAAAAGTCATTTACGAATAAGTTCTAGAAACGATAACAACACCGAGAATCTAACAATCAACACATCAAAATCATTCCAATCAACAAGCTAGAGGTTCGATTTCGAAGGCTATCACATATCTCGGCTATAAAATGATTACCTACTCATTATACTAAGCAAAATATAAGGAAACAACAACAAAAGTTAACAAAGATAAAGATCGGAAGCAAGGAGAAATTGAAATTACTGAATCGAGACGAAGAACACCGGAAGAAAAACGAAATCCAAACTGAAATTTCAATAGCTAGTAGCACCGATCTTCGGATTACAACAACATAAAACTAATCTAAGCTAAAACTATATACAAATCTAATCTAAGCTAAGAAAAGGTGAAGAAAAACGCTGAAAATGCTGAAAAAATCGATCTAAAAGAGGAGAGAATCGATCTAGATCAAATGGGGGGGTATTTATAGTGTTTTTGCAGATCTGACTGTTAGGCGTGCGCCTATAAAACCTTAGGCGCACGCCTAGCTCACTGAAATCACGTACTGAAACATTTGGCCTTCTTAGGCGCGCGCCTGGCCGACACACCCTCAGTAAATAGGACATAACTTTGTGTGTAGACCTCCAAATCGAGTGATTCAAAATGCGTTGGAAAGCTAATGAAATTGTCTACAACTTTCATGAAGATGTCCAGCCCAGAAAATGCCTCCAAGGTGGATAAAAATGCAGATCAATGGAAGGTATGGTTGTAGTACCAACACGTTTTGATCCGTTTGAACGTTTAAGCTTTGGGCACATGTTCCAATCCTCGTATCTCGCCTTCCGGACATCTCAAACACCTAAGTCCTGTACAAAATCACTACAAATACCACACATAATCCCTACAGGACACTAGGGTGACAGAGAGTATAGTAAATTACACCGAAAAATAATGAGATTTCCGGACTTTTCGTCCTAGGTCTCGAAATGATAACCAAGGTGTAAAATACATCAAAATACAATCAAATGTCTCCGAAACATATAAAAGCGAGGTATAAGCGGGTATAATTACATAGAAAATGATAGCCAATTTGACTCCCATCAACTACCCCTACTTAGCTTTTTGCTCGTCATCGAGCAAAGATGAAGCGATTCAAAAATAAAGATGGAGTCAACATTGAAATCATACATTTAGTCTATAAATTGAAATGGTAAAACACAAGTAATTGACACAAATGCATATGATTTAAGTTCTACCTTGCATTGAGAAAAGAATGTGTGTGTGAATAGCTTCTTCAACATTTCACCAATGACCGGTTTAGATTATAGACGTATAATGTACCGAGGCTACACCATAGGCTTATAAGTCGTAAACATCTCCACTAATCGAGGTCTATCAAAGTCTAGTACGGTCGAGCAGGACTTGAAGGGTTATATCGTTAGGCTAGGGTCGGGGTTAACGAAAGGATATTTACGATAAAAATAGAAAGAAGAAAGTGCAAAAGAGCTTTAACCGAGATATAAACACAAAACTCGGTTATCACTTAACCTTCAATCTTTCCAAATATTTACATCTCCGGAGTCCAAACCCTAACCTCAACTTCATAATAAACAATACTACACAACACTTTAGTCCACTTTTTGGACTTATAACAAACTATAAATATGTACATTTACCACTTCTGTTTCTTTTCTTTTCTTTTTTTCTCTTTTTTTTTTCTTCTCCTTATATACATCAAAATTCCGAACAAGACCGAAACCGACACATTGTTACACTCCTCGTTCCGAAATAACTCGTAAATCACGACTCCATACCATTACTTACGTCTCAACAATACCTCGCAACATCGTAAAAATGTGCGGAACAAACAAGCTCAATTGCAAGGTAGTCAAGGATATGTAGACCGAAATAATGTTAGGGACATCAATTTTCACGGGTTAGTAACATGAAAGGCTAGTTCGGGTGGCGGTCTAACCACCCTACAAAAGGCTTAAAGGGGTAACAGTGGATTAATCGTTTAGGTTGGCCTTTGGCTCTGATCGGGTCAAAATAAATGCCAAAACCGTCATCCCGTACCTAACAACGACGACCTTTCTATTTCGCCTCGAAGTTACTAATATAAGTTCTAGGTAACCGGGTCATTAATAACTACCATAATCGTTCACTAGTCAAGGTGATTCATGAAGTCGAAGCTAACGTGATAGAACTACTTCATTCCTCAAAACAAGATCCCAACTCAAATGAAATGCATTCAAATAATCACTATATGTTTAACCAAAGCAATACTATAGGCTCAATGTATCAAAACCAATGTCAAAGGCATCAAAATTTCTAAAAAAAACGACTCATTTACACCAAAGGGATAACAATCACTAAGTATAACTCGTTCCACATGAAAACAAAACATCGAAGCTAAACCGACTACCCCCTACTTTAAAATGAAACACGAATGATAAGGGTAGAAAAGTTAGCTTACAACCGGAAAAAGGCACGAGTACGATTATGTGGCATCCGCAAATGTCCTCCCAGGGTACCTGTACTTATAAAATATACACAACCAACACCAAAGGTGTACAAGTATGGAGTATAACACAATAAAACTACCCGGATTACCACAACTCATCAAAACAAAAAAACACCACACTAACCCCCCAAAACACACTTCTTCGAGTAATATAACAACAAAAGGTACTCGAAGTATCAAAATAGAAACTAAAGAAACACAGTGAAACACGAGGGGAAAGAAAAGCATTAAAAACACATTCTGAGTTTTTAGTCCTCAGCTCGACTTTCTACCCCGAACTATGTCAAGGATAGCTATACCAAAGGAGAGCAAACCGTTGCTTCTCCCTACCAAAATCATAGGAATTGAGCACCCCTTGAAAATGAAACAAAAGAAATATGGGCTCAATCCCCACCACCATGAATGGTTCGATGAATCCGTTGCACAGAACAACGAATTCACTTTCTCCGAACTAAAACATATCCCAACTAACAATGACTCTAGCACCAAGTATGAACAAATAGGCTCAACATCAACAACAAACTCAATAGGGTGCACCCCCGAAGATATAACAATAGGGCTAAATGAAGACGGAACAGGTGACTCAATAGATACAAGAGTCATACCATCCTCGTAGTGTTCCTCCGGGGTGATTTAAATCATACTTTCTTGCTCTCTCCTCTCAAACTCCTCAAACAAGAGTTGCACTTTAAGCTCCAAGTTTTCGTATGGCTGTTTGCATTGCGATGCACCGCCATCTCGAAGCTCATTATGGTGCTCTTGGACCACTTTACTCAACTCTTCAACAGTTTGCCCAAGTGCCATCCGTTGCTCCGTTGAGGTCTCTGATTCCGGAGGTGGAGAAGTATCGAGTTGTTGATCAAAGTAACTCGGGGCATTATCCCACTCATTTCCATAAGATGCGGCGTATGGGTTGAATTGATAAAATGGTTGTGTTTGGTAACCCATAGCACCGTAATTGTAATATCCGAATGGGTAAGGATAGGAGCCGTAATTGTAGTATGGATTCATTATCTGCAAACAGGGAAACAACACGAACACAATCACGGTAACTTGTCACTACCACTACCGAAGTAAATGGTTGGACACTTCAACAACAACAAAATAAAACAAACTATACATAAATAAAAAAAATAAGAAAAACGACCTAATCCTAAGAACTTAACTAACTTACACGATATCAACCCGATTCCCCGGCAACGGCGCCATAAATCTTGATCGCCGTTTTATAGTATACCAACTTTGACCGGCAGAGTACCGAATCGGTTGTAGTATAAAACTAGCAAACAAGGTCGTAATCCCACAGGGAATTTAGTTAAGTACCAAAGCTAGTGTCATCTATAGTTTAGGTCAAAAAGATTTTTGATAAGGTTTCTGAAGTCTAAATTTGCTATGTTCGTACTGACTAATTAAAATAGGAGTTGCAAACTGAAGAGAGTTTGAGAATGTGATAAACACAAGAGTAAACTTCAACTTAGTTTATTCATTGAGTAAAAAGATGTATAAATAGATACAATTGAGATAGAGAGACTAGCTAGCTAGCTTGGGCGGCCACTCGAGTATGTAGATGTGGGCGGCAAGCATGCAAAAGTAAAAAGTAAAAGTTATGTCTATGACATAAAGTAAACTAGAGTTTGACATATTAATTGTTTATATGAATCACAATTAATATGTATTTTACAATTAAATAAGGTGTACAAAATATTATGCACGAAATCACGAGGCTCAGCAGAGAGTCTTGAGCACCTCTTTGAAACCTCGCGGACACAACTCAAGATATCTTTGTATCTTTGAGTAATATTTCTACACCCCTCAAAGTCGGGTTTGTATATGTTGATGCGACCAAGTTTGCTACTTAGTTCTTTGAACATAAGAGGTGGAATAGCCTTGGTAAGAATATCGGCGATTCGATCTGCTTTGAGGAACATCTTGGAGTTGTATAATCTTGGCATCAATCTTCTCCTTGAGAAAGTGTCTATCAATGTCCACATGCTTGGTTTTATCATGATGGGTGGATCTTCCGCCATGCATAAGGTGAATTATTATCACAACATGATTGTGATAGGTTCTTTGTCTGATTCTTTGAAGTTCGATCGAGTACCACTTTTGTGGAAATATTAATATTACTATTAATATTACTCGTGATCTCTTGAGCCTCAGATTTTCGTGCATAATATTTTGTACACCTTATTTAATTGTAAAAGACATATTAATTGTGATTCATATAAACAATTAATATGTCAAACTCTAGTTTACTTTTTATTTCATAGACATAACTTTTACTTTTTACTTTTGCATGCTTGCCGCCCACATCTACATACTCAAGTGGTCGCCAAGCTAGCTAGCTAGTCTCTCTATCTCAATTGTATCTATTTATACATCTTTTACTCAATGAACAAACTAAGTTGAAGTTTACTCTTGTGTTTATCACATTCTCAAACTCTCTTCATGGTATCGAGCCTACTTGAGTTCTAAAATCATTTGCAAAACTCAGTTCTTTTTAGGAAAAATGTCAACATTATCTCGAAGTTTCATCTTCCTCAGTAGACTCACAATTTGCCTCAGCAGATGGGATAATCGAACACTCTTTTTACAAATCATAAACTTGATGGTAACAATTACTTGCTATGGTCAAGGTCTATGAAAATGTATATCTCCGGCCGAGGGCAAGATGGGATATCATCGGGTTCCAAGCTCGCCCACTGGCCCGACCCCAAGTTTGAAGCATGGGACACGAGAAAATAACCAAGTCATGACCATCCTCACGAGGTCTATGACAAAAGAGATCGATGAGAACTTCATGATGTATGACCTTCGCTAAGGAAATGCAGGATAATGCCGGAGACCTTTACTCAAAAAGGACAATACATCCAAGTCTATGAACTCAAGCTCAGATTCAAAAGCGCAGACAAGGAGATATGTCTCAGTAACTCAATATTTCAATCAACTATCTAAGGCATGGCAACACCTAGATATGTTGGAAACTCACACTGGAATGATGTCAAGGATCTTTGCTCTATATAAAGACATCATAGAAAAGAAGAGAGTATTCAAGTTCCTCACCTGGGTGAATCCTACTCTTGATGATGTTAGAGGAGAATTCTTGCCACAAAACCTCTCCCAAATCTCAAATCCATGTTTCTTGAGGTCAAACATGAAGAAAGCAGGAGGAAAGTCATCTTTCTTTGAACACCCTGTGATAACCTCTATCAAGTGCGCCCTGCTCTTGAATGTCGGGAAAGCTGCTTTGAGGTTCTTGGGACTACTGAAGCCTCTTGAGAAAAGCTGGGAAAGCTGTTACGTGAAGAGGAGAATGATGATGAAGTGAATGCTCGGTTTGTTGCCTTTAAAGCCTTTATTGCTCAAAGATCGGAAGGTAGCTCCCTACTTGAAATGGCCACTCATGCTAAAAGCAGGTATATTTTACTCACCTCTTAGTAATGAGACTTGGATTGTTGATTCGGGGCTTCTTCCCATATGGTAGTAATAAAAACCTTATTACCCAATATATGCCATGCAACCAAATTCACTGAAATTAAGGCTAGCATTGATGGTTACATTTCTTATGCAAAAGGTGTTGGGAAGGTTAAACTTACTAATCGAGATATATCTGAGAATGTCTGTTTGTTCCAAAGTTAGATCAGTAACCTTATATCATCACATTAAACTCACTAAAGATCACGAATCTGATTTGTTGTTTTTAATAAGAATCGGTGCATTCCAGGATCTTTCTTCTCGAGGAAGTGATTGGGCAAGCTAAACCCCGCTCAGATTGTTTGTGATCAACCTGTGAAGCAGAAGGCGATCAAGAGAATCTGCCTCGGCGACTGCACTCAAAACCTAGACAATATCATGTTATGGCATTATAGACTAGGACATCCAAGTTTTGGTTATTTAAAGTCTTTAATCCTGAATTGTTTAAAGGATGTAATCTTAATGATCTTCAATGTGATATTTGTCAATTTGCTAAACTCACCAAATCTGTGTATGCTAAGTTACCTCACTTGCCCTCTTCCCTTTCACCCTAATTCACGGTGATGTATGGGGACCTCAAGAGTGAAAAGTATAACAGGAAAAAGGTGGTTTGTAACCTTCATTGATGATCATACCAGAAACACTTGGTTGTTCTTAATGAAAGACAAATCTGAAGTTGGACCTATCTTCCAAGAATTTTATCACATGGTCTCCACCCAATTTGATACTAAGATCAAGATCTTAAAGGCGATAATGCTCGGAATACTATGAGTCTAACCTCATTAACTTCTTGACAAGCAGAGGAATTGTTCATATCGGTAGTTGTGTGGAAACACCTCAGCGAGAATGGGGTTCTTTGAAAGAAAGAAACAGGCATCTCTTTGAAATGGCAGATCAATCATGTTCACTACACATGTTCCTAAATACATGTGGGGTGAAGCTATATTGACTGCAACATATTTAATCAACAGACTTCCCAGCAGAGTGTTAGGTTTCAAAACTCCTCTCCAAACCTGCGCGACCACACACTCCTGCTCTCATCTTATTACCCAATTGCCTCCAAAGATCTTTGGTTGTCTTGTGTTTGTTTATATCCATGCTCAACACAGTAAACTTGATCCTAAAGCTCATAAGTGCATTTTCCTAGGATATGCACGGGCGAGAGAAATGTTACAAGTGTTACTCTCCTATCGAAAAGAAATTTTACGATTCTATGGATGTGAAATTCTTTGAAAGGACTCCATATTACTGACAAACCTCTTGAGCGATCATCGATGGAAACACGATTGAGATTGAACTAAGTCCGTTCCTCGCCAAACCATTTACCCTCGGCAGAGTCCTAACCTCGGCAGACTCATAACCTTCAAACATCCTGCGGATACTCACGCATCGACCTCGGCGAGTCTGGCGATCCAGTCTTGACCCGGAACCTCAACAACTCATTTGGGCAGAGTGCTGGACCTCGAAACCATGAATCTCGGCCGTCACCGAAGTGGATGAGCAGACTATTGCTCTAAGGAAAAGGAAAAGATCATGCACCGATCATTCTATTCATACTTATTTATCTTATGATCGGTAGTCTCTGTCTTTGCCATGTTTACACAGGACTGGACTCTCACTCTATCCCTAGAAATATTCGGGAGGCCCTTCAAAATGATAAGTGGGAAGGTCTTTGTTAAAGCAGAGATGATCGCTCTCTGGATAATCATACTTGGGATCTCACAACTCTTCCCAAAGGCAAGAAAAGCAGTTAGCTGCAGATGGTTATTCACTATCAAATACAATCTTGATGGTAAAATTGACAAGTATAAAGCTAGATTGGTAGCAAGGGATTCACTCAAACTTATGGCATTGACTATAAGGAAACTTTTGCACCAGTAGCAAAGCTCAACACCTTTGTCAGTATTGATTTCCCTAGTTTGTCCAACAGTGGCCTCTTCACCAATTGGACATCAAAAATGCCTTTCTAAATGGGGACCTCATTTGAGGAGGTTTATATGGATTGCACCCCTGGTTTTATCAATCCTCATACTCAAGGCAAGGTGTGCAAGCGAGGAAATCTCTATATGGCACTGAAGCAATCACCAAGGGCATGGTTTGGAAAACTCACTCTTTGTGGTTAAAGCTGCTGGATATCATCAATGCAACTCGATCACACCATGTTTGTCAAGACAACCAACCAGAGGAGGTCCATTCTAATTGTATATGTGGATGATATCATCCTACTTGGAGATGACTCGAGATCCGAACTTGAAGACTCTCTTGGCAAAGGTGTTCCAAGTTAAAGATCCTGGGCTACCTCAAGTACTTTCTTGGTATGGAAGTAGCTAGAAACACCAATGGCATTTCGGGTCTCCCAAAGGAAGTATGTCTGGACTCATTGAAGAAAAGCGGCATGATGGGATGCAAACCTGCTTTGTATCTCCAGTAGAGACCCAGGTCATACCTCATTGCATGGTGACATTCTTTGTCGAGGAAAGAACAATATCAAAGGCTTATAGGCAAACTCATATACCTTTCTCACACAAGACTGATATTGCATATGGGGTCGATCCAGTCGATCAATTCATGCATTGCCCTCTTGAGCAACATTGGGATGCAAGTGAATAGGATCTGAGGTATTTAAAATCCACTCTGGCCAAGGCCTGGACTTCACAAAGTCTCTTGATAGATCAATCAAGGTCTGCATCGATGTCTTGATCATTTGGATGTCACATTGACATGAGGAGGTCTACCACAGGCTATTGCTCATATATATGGGGAACACTGGTTACTTGGAGGAGCAAGAAACAACCTCATGTGTCAAGAAGCGATCTTGAAAGTTTGAACTAAGGGCACTTGTACTTGGCATTTGTGAAGCTCTATGGCTAAAAAAAGTACTTGATCGAACTTCAAACAATCGTATCGACAACCTATCACACTGTTGTGATAATAATTCACCTTATGCATGGCGGAAGATCCATCCATCATGATAAAACCAAGCATGTGGACATTGTGATTACTTTACGAAGGAGAAGATTGATGCCAAGATTATTCAACTCAAGTATGTTCCCGGCAGATCGAATGTTGATATTCTTACCAAGGCTATTCCACCTCTTATGTTCAAAGAGACTAAGTAGCAAACTTGTTTGCATCAACATATCTGACCAGATTTGAGGGGGTGTGGAAATATTAATATTACTATTAATATTACGGCAGACTCTCTTGAGCCTCGTGATTTCGTGCATAATATTTTATACACCTTATTTAATTGTAAAAGACATATTAATTGTGATTCATATAAACAATTAATATGTCAAACTCTAGTTTACTTTATGTCATAGACATAACTTTTACTTTTACTTTTGCATGCTTGCCGCCCACATCTACATACTCAGTGGCCGCCCAAGCTAGCTAGCTAGTCTCTCTATCTCAATTGTATCTATTTATACATCTTTTACTCAATGAATAAACTAAGTTGAAGTTTACTCTTGTGTTTATCACATTCTCAAACTCTCTTCACCTTTTTAGCCATAGAGCTTCACAAATGCCAAGTACAAGTGCCCTTAGTTCACTTCAAGATCGCTTCTTGACACGATGAGGTTGTTTCTTGCTCCTCCAAGTAACGAGTTCCCCATATATATGAGCAATAGCCTGTGGTAGACCTCCTCCCATCAATGTGACATCCACCCAATCAACATCGGTGTAGAGACCTTGATTGATCTATCAAGAGACTTTGTGAAGTCCAGGCCTTGGCAGAGTGGATTTTAAATACCTCAGTATCCTATTCACTTTGCATCCCAATGTTGCTCAAGAGGGGCAATGCATGAATTGACTGACAGTGATCGACCCATATGCAATATCAGTCAGGTCTTGTGTGAGAAAGGTATATGAGTTTGCCTACAAGCCTTTGATATTGTTCTTTCCTCGACAAACAATGTCACCATGCGAAGAGGTATGACCTGGGGTCTCTGGAGATACAGCGAGTTTGCATCCCATCATGCCGTTTCTTGATGAGAGGTCCGGGACATACCTCCTTTGGGAGACCGAAATGCCATTGGTGTTTCTAGCTACTTCCATACCAAGAAAGTACTTGAGGTAGCCCGGATCTTTAACTTGGAACACCTTTGCCAGGAGAGTCTTCAAGTTCGGATCTCGGTGAGAGTCATCCAAAGTAAGGATGATATCATCCACATATACAATTAGAATGGACCTCCTCTGGTTGGTTGTCTTGACAAACATGGTGTGATCGAGTTGCATTGATGATATCCAGCAGCTTTAACCACGTAGTAAGTTTTCCAAACCATGCCCCTTGGTGATTGCTTCAGCCATATAGAGACTTTCTCGTTTGCACACCTTGCCTTGAGTATGAGGATTGACGAAACAGGGGCAGTACGATCATATAAACCTCCTCAGTGAGGTCCCCATTTAGAAAGGCATTTTTATGTCCAATTGGTGAAGAGGGCAGTCAAGTTGGACAACTAGTGAAATCAAGACAGCGGTGTTGAGCTTTGCTCTTTGGTGCAAAAGTTTCTTATAGTCAATGCCATAAGTTTGAGTGAATCCCCTTGCTACCAATCTGGCTTTATACTTGTCAATTTTACCATCAGCATTGTATTTGATAGTGAATAACCATCTGCAGCTAACTGTTTTCTTGCCTTTGGGAAGAGTTGTGAGGTCCCAAGTATGATTATCCAGGAGAGCAGTCATCTCTGTTTTAACAGCAGCCTTCCACTTATCATTTTGAAGGGCCTCCTGAATATTTCTAGGGATAGAGTGAGAGTCCAGGTCCTGTGTAAACATGGAAAAGACAGGAGACAACTGACCATAAGATAAATAAGTATGAATAGAATGATCAGTGCATGATCTTTTCCCTTTCCTTAGAGCAATAGGTCTGTCATCCACTTGATGGCTGAGAGTCGAGAGTCGATGGGCGAGGGCAGCGGACTCTGGTTCGATGAGGTTCTTTGAGGTTCCGTTCAAGAGCTCGGGTCGCAGACTCTGGATCGTGAGATCGCCGGGTCGATGAATGTGAGTATCCGCAGGATCTTTGAAGGTTATGAGTCTGCCGAGGTTAGGGACTCTTTGAGGGTAAATGGTTTTCTTGAGGAACGGACTTAGTTCAATCTCAATCGAGTTTCCATCGATTGACTCGCTCGATGAGGTTTCTTTGTAATATGGAGTCCTTTCAAAGAATTTCACATCCATAGAATCGTAAAATTTCTTTCGGTAGGAGAGTAACACTTGTAACCTTTTTCATCTGTGCATATCCTAGGAAAATGCACTTATGAGCTTTAGGATCAAGTTTATACGTGTTGAGCATGGATATAAACAAACACAAGACAACCAAAGATCTTTGGAGGCAATTGGGTAATAAGATGAGAGCAGGTGTGTGGTTAGCGAGGGTTTGGAGAGGAGTTTTGAAACCTAACACTCTCTCGGGAAGTCTGTTGATTAAATATGTTGCGATCAATATAGCTTCACCCCACATGTATTTAGGAACATGTGTAGTGAACATGATTGATCTGGCCATTTCAGCAGATGCCTGTTCTTTCTTTCAAGAACCCCATTCTCATTGAGGTGTTTCCACACAACTACCGATATGAACAATTCCTCTGTTTGTCAAGAAGTTAATGAGGTTAGACTCATAGTATTCGAGAGCATTATCGTCTTTAAGATCTTGATCTTAGTATCAAATTGGGTGGAGACCATGTGATAAAATTCTTGGAAGATAGGTCCAACTTCAGATTTGTCTTTCATTAAGAACAGCCAAGTGTTTCGGTATGATCATCAATGAAGGTTACAAACCACCTTTTTCTGTTATACTTTTCACTCTTGAGGTCCCATACATCTTTGTGAATTAGGGTGAAAGGGAAGAGGGCAAGTGAGGTAACTTAGCATACACAGATTTGGTGAGTTTAGCAAATTGACAAATATCACATTGAAGATCATTAAGATTACATCCTTTAAACAATTCAGGGATTAAAGACTTTAAATAACCAAAACTTGGATGTCCTAGTCTATAATGCCATAACATGATATTGTCTAGGTTTTGCGTGCAGTGCTTTGAGGCGAGGCTGTCTCATCTTGATCTTTCTCCTCTTCAAAGCAGGTTGATCACAAAGTGTCCTGGAAAGGAGGTTTAGCTTGCCCAATCACTTCTCGAGAAGAAAGATCCCGGAATGTGCACCGATTCTTATTAAAAACAACGGTCCAATTCAGATCTTTAGTGAGTTTCTCGATGATATAAGGTTCTGATCTAACTTTGGAACAAACAGACATTCTGTAGATATATCTCGATTATTAAGTTTAACCTTCCC
Source organism: Gentiana macrophylla (assembly GCA_026214975.1). Classification (NCBI taxonomy): domain Eukaryota; kingdom Viridiplantae; phylum Streptophyta; class Magnoliopsida; order Gentianales; family Gentianaceae; genus Gentiana; species Gentiana macrophylla. The sequence goes on from CM047805.1 coordinate 2,915,619, forward strand.
AACACCTTTTGCATAAGAAAGCAGAACCATCGTTAGTCTTAGTGCGTGAATTTGGTTGCATGGCATATATTGGGTAATAAGTTTTTATTACCAGTCATATGGGAAGAAGCCCCAGAATCAACAATCCAAGTCTCATTACTAAGAGGTGAGTAAAATATACCTGTTTTAGCATGAGTGGCCATTTCAGTAGGGGAGCTACCTTCACGATCTTTGAGCAATAAAGGCTTTAAAAGGCAAAGAAACCGAGCATTCACTTCTTATCATTCTCCTCTTCACCGATAAGTTTGCCTTGACTTTCCCTGGTTGGTTTTGAGGTTTTAGAGGATTAGGTTTGCCATGTAGCTTCCAACAATTGTCCTTGGTGTGATTTGTGCGTTTGCGGTGATCACGTAAGCGACTTTCCAAACTTTCTCGGTGAAGCTTCTGTAAGTCTCATTAACCTTGAAGAGGCAAGTACCTTCAAGTAGGGTTGTCGGCCAGGGGAGTTCAAAGAAACATCACTTTCTCCTCGCTTTCCTCATGTTTGACCTCAAAGCAAACATGGATTTGATATTTGGAAGAGGTTTAGTAGCAAGAATTCTACCTCGACATCATCAAGAGTAGGATTGATCCGAGAAGGAATTTGAATACTCTCTTTTCTCGATAATGTCTTTAAAGAGTGCGGCATCTTTAACATCATTCCAGGTGAGTTTCCAACATATCTAGGTGTTTTCATGCCTTAGATAGTTGATTAAAGTATTGAGTTCTGAGACATATCCCCTTGTCTGCAATTTTGAATCTGAGCTTGAGTTCATAGACTTGGATGTATTGTCCTTTTTTGAGTAAAGGTCTCCGGCATTGTCCTGCATTTCCTTAGCAAAGTGTCATACATCATGAAGTTCTCACCGATCTCTTTTGTCATAGACGTCGTGAGGATGGTCATGACTTGGTTATTTTTCTCGTGTCCCATGCTTCAAACTTGGGGTCGGGCCAAACAGGCGAGGGGAGTTTGGAACCGCATGATATCCCATCTTGCCCTGGCCGGAGATATACATTTTCATAGACCTTGACCATAGCAAGTAATTGTTACCATCAAGTTTATGATTTGTAAAAGAAGAGTGTTCGATTATCCCATCATCTTGAGGCAAATTGTGGGTCTCATCAAGAAGATGAAACTCGAGATAATGTTGACATTTTTTTTTACGAAAAGGAACCGAGTTTTGCAAATGGATTTTAGAACTCGTGAAGTCTCGATACCATGAAGAGAGTTTGAGAATGTGATAAACACAAGAGTAAACTTCAACTTAGTTTATTCATTGAGTAAAAAGATGTATAAATAGATACAATTGAGATAGAGAGACTAGCTAGCTAGCTTGGGCGGCCACTTGAGTATGTAGATGTGGGCGGCAAGCATGCAAAAGTAAAAAGTAAAAGTTATGTCTATGACATAAAGTAAACTAGAGTTTGACATATTAATTGTTTATATGAATCACAATTAATATCACAATTAATATGTATTTTACAATTAAATAAAGTGTACAAAATATTATGCACGAAATCCTGAGGCTCAGCAGAGTCTGCTGAGCACCCTGCTGAAACCTCAGCGGACACAACTCAGTATGCTGTATGCTGAGTAATATTTCTACACAAACAATTAAAGGCGATAGCCGAGCCATGATCCAATCAACTACGTACCAAACCCTAGCTAAGTCCGAAGATATTCTCGATTTACCTAAACTTCTTGACGTCAAAAGTAGGGTGTCGCTTCCTATTTCCGAGAATAGACATTATTTCAATAATCTACCCTCCTATGTCAGGTTCAACAGTCCGCTGACCGGATTTAACTGACTCAACACGGTCTACGCTCTATGAGACGCTCGACAAGTCGATATAAAACCTCACAACGAAACCGAGTCTGAACAACTCAGTCGGTTTTACACAGTGATCCTATAACCCCTTTTCCCGTATCCTCTCGCAAAATACATATGTAAAGAAGACGCGTGAAATACGATTATTGAGTCGCGAGTTCAATAAAAGTCATTTACGAATAAGTTCTAGAACGATAACAACACCGAGAATCTAACAATCAACACATCAAAATCATTCCAATCAACAAGCTAGAGGTTCGATTTCGAAGGCTATCACATATCTCGGCTATAAAATGATTACCTACTCATTATACTAAGCAAAATATAAGGAAACAACAACAAAAGTTAACAAAGATAAAGATCGGAAGCAAGGAGAAATTGAAATTACCGAATCGAGACGAAGAACACCGGAAGAAAAACGAAATCCAAACTGAAATTTCAATAGCTAGTAGCACCGATCTTCGGATTACAACAACATAAAACTAATCTAAGCTAAAACTATATACAAATCTAATCTAAGCTAAGAAAAGGTGAAGAAAAGCAGCTGAAAATGCTTTGAAAAATCGATCTAAAAGAGGAGAGAATCGATCTAGATCAAATGGGGGGTATTTATAGTGTTTTTGCAGATTCGATCATTAGGCGTGCGCCTAGAAAACCTTAGGCGCACGCCTAGCTCATCGAAATCACGTCTTGAAACATTTGGCCTTCTTAGGCGCGCGCGCCTGGTGACACACCCTCAGTAAATAGGCCATAACTTTGTGTGTAGACCACCAAATCGAGTGATTCAAAATGCGTTGGAAAGCTAATGAAATTGTCTACAACTTTCATGAAGATGTCCAGCCCAGAAAATACCTCTAAAGTGGATCAAAATGCAGATCAATGGAAGGTATGGTTGTAGTACCAACACGTTTTGATCCGTTTGAACGTTTAAGCTTCGGGCACATGTTCCAATCCTCGTATCTCGCCTTCCGGACATCTCAAACACCTAAGTCCTGTACAAAATCACTACAAATACCACACATAATCCCTACAGGACACTAGGGTGACAGAGAGTATAGTAAATTACACCGAAAAATAATGAGATTTCCGGACTTTTCGTCCTAGGTCTCGAAATGATAACCAAGGTGTAAAATACATCAAAATACAATCAAATGTCTCCGGAAACATATAAAATGAGGTATAAACGGGGTATAATTACATAGAAAATGATAGCCAATTTGACTCTCATCAATCCACCATCACTATTTTTTCAATAAGGTTCAAATGAGAAGGAATAAATGATTCACTAGTAGCATGTTTCATACCTTCTTCATAACACTCATGATGGGTGATTACCTCAAGAGTCGACGGTGGAGCAAATGAAATTTCATCATTTTTAACACTCATCTCAACCTTCCTCTTCTCAATCAATTGCTCTACCCGGTTCTCCAAACTCTTTATTTCCGATTGAAGAGTAGTAAATGTGTTGTTGGAACTAGTCCGAAGATCCCTCAACTCACGGCATTGCTCTTGCAAAGTCTTATTGATTTGCTCCAATAACATATCGGTCGTACTCTTTTATGGAGGAGGAGGTATTTGTGAAGGTTGAGCATATTGAAAATAGTCATTGGTGTGTTGAAACTGAGAACTTGGAGGACTCCCCCACTCATTGTTGTATGGTGATGTGTATGGGTTGAACTGATAATATGGTTGGAATCCAAAACCCATAGCACCGAAATTAAAGCCTCCAAAAGAGTAGGGAGAAGAGCCCTTATGGCCATATGGATCCATACACTGCGATTCAAGGGAAAAACAAGAACACAATCATGGTATCTAGTCACCACCACTACCGCAGTAGGTGGTGTGACTCTTCAACAAAAATCCAACATCATGGAAGGAAAAAAAGCAAAAGAAATAAAACAACCTAAGCCTAAGTCTTCAAAAGACTTATTTGATATCGATTTGATTCCCCGGCAACGGCACCAGAAAACTTGATGACCAAAATAGTAACGACCAACCTTAACCGGCAGAGTACCGGGTCGGATGTACTATAGAGGTGAGCAATGTCGTATCCCACGAGGAATTTATCGAATACCAAAGTCGTTTTCGGATTTAGTTTAGGTTAACCAAAGATATTTCAAGTATTCAATTATGCTAAAACGATATTTAAACGAGAAATAAAGAGAGAAAGAGACATAGTCAAACCATGATCCAACTGATTACTTTGGCCCTCTAATTAATTATTCGGGAATGGGATTAACCAAACTACCAACCTAACACTTATACCGACTCATTCATGGTTGCAAACTCCTAAGCTAGTGTAAGACGCCATGCAACAATCAAACACCCTTTGCCCGGTTCAACAGTCCGCCTTTAAGGATTTAACTGACCGAAACAAGATTAACGCTCTAGAGTTTCTCGATTTCTCAACCGATTGAACCTCACTACCTAATCAATCCAAACAACTCAGTTGATTACAAGAAATGATCTTAAAACCTCTTTGCCCACACCCCTTCGCAACATACATTTATAAAAGTGGTGTGTGTTCATGAACTAGGTCTACAGTCTAATTAAAGCATTAATAACAAGTTTTAAGACATGAATTCGTCGATATAACAACAATTAACCACTACCCATTCCCAATTTCATCAATTAGAGGGTGATTTCTTCAATTTTCACATGATTTGACTATGAAATGTTTAGCTATTCATAGTAAAACAAGAAATAACAATCAAAAAGAGAATTAAAGCCTTGAAACAAGAAAGGAAACTAAATTGATTACCAAAATCGAAGAGGATGATGTTTCTTCAATTTCCATACAAACCCATGTCACTTGGTGAAGAAGAAGATCCAAAAATGCAAAAATAAAGTAAGAGGAACTATAATCTAAGCTAGATTGAGCTTAATCTAAGTAAATTAGGTGTATAAATTAATCTAAAGGGAAGAGGGGTGGAATTTCGACCTAGAGTATGTGTTTCTAAGGTTTTGGGTCTAAGAGAATGAGGAAAAATCTGAAAAAGAGCTATTTATAGGTCCAAAAAAAGTGCTGGAAAATTGCTTTTGGCGCGCACCAAAGCCTTTGGCGCGCCCCAAAACTGACTCTGTGATTCTAGGAGGTCTCTGTTCTACTTTGGCGCGCCCCAAAGTTTTCAGCGCGCGCCAAAAATCTAGACTGATACACCTTCAGTAATCTGAAAATATCTTTCCGTGTAGAGCTCCGATTTGAGTGATTCAAAGTGCGTTGGATAGATCATTCAATTATATACAACTTTCATGAAGTCCAAAAGTCTATAAAATGCCTCCAACATTGCTAAAAGTTCAGATAAAGTGAATGTAAGGCGAAAACATCAACTATTTTTAATCCGTTTCCATCCCCGGGCTTCGGTTTCGTGTTTCTAAGCCTCGTGCCTTAACTTCCGGGTTAATGAGTCACCTATTTCATGTATCACAACATTCAAAAACATACCGAGCATAATTCCACAAGATAAATAGGTCTCGAAAAAGGTCAAAAACATCGTAAAATACCGAGGTTTTCCATCAATGTGACGGTTTCCCTCAAAGTGAGTGTGCAATGCATTTTGCCCTATAAATGGTCTAAAAGTACCCAATATAAGCCAAATGTGTCATAAGTGGGGGTTAAAACATGCACCGAAGCATAGTAAAGTTGACTCTCATCAGTTAGCTGTACATAGGCACCTGTTGTCCTTGCAAATGGAAATATGGTAATATTAGGGAATAGCCCCCGTAGCTGATAAAGAATTAAAATTTTCCAGCAAGGAAAATTGATTCATAGTTTGGGGGGAATTGTTTTAATCACTCATAGTTAGGACTAATTCTTTAGAAACTCATAAGAGGTATTTTTGTGTGTCACCATTATTTACTTTTCTTGCACTTGTTGGTCAAGGTGTTGAAATAGTATCTTAAACCCAATCGGGTTGGACCGGGTCGGATCATTTCTACTATTTCTTTATGTTTGTACATATATTAAATGGCTTTCCTGTTGTCATATATATATCGTCTTTTAAGAACCAATTATGAATTGTTATATGATAACGTCCTTGGTATTAAACTGTGATAGAGAAACCATGATAGGCGATTATGGTGATGAGATCTCTAATCACTTTAATAAGTTTGATACTTAAATGTCTCTAAGCTGATATACTATTAAACAGGGCATTGATAGTATAAACAGACTAGCACGTATTAGATGTCTTCTATCTTTAAGGGCAGGGATAGATCTCGTCTATCGAAGTGTAGAGACACTTGGACTGTATGTGGACATGTATTAGAGAATGCGTACATTAGACTGACCCACTTACACGGTTAAGTGCCACACTATGTGGCGGTTGTGTAATTATCCTTTAGACCGGAGTCTTCATGGCATCACGGTGTGGATTGTCATGCTTTGACACTATTGAGGTTTTCCCTAGCCACGGGGCGATCATGCGGTAGTGATTGGGTGTGATACTGAAGCATACGGAGTATACATGATTGGTCGTCCGGGAATCGCTATCCTATGATTGGGATCGAATATCCGAAATGGCCTTCTTATAAGGAATGTCTAGATCTCGTGAATCTTTGCAAAGTGAGAGTAAATGAGTTACTTCGAGAGAGCATGACATCCAGATTATAAGATACGGTCGTTAATGTTTGACACTCGACGTACGACCATATGGATATTATTACAGTGATAGGATTGTAAGTTACACGGTAACTGTTTCATATGAAAGGTAGTAGTCATTGCATTTGACTCTTCCGATGATTGGGGTCACGGTGTGTTGCTGACGCGCTATCCCGTGATCGTTAGGCATGAAGGGCATTTTCGTAATTTGCACTTTGTGCCTACGGCCAACATATTCGGAAGCCTATCGGGTCACACACATAAGAACATCTAGCCGGATTAAAATGTGGTTATAGTTGATAACCAAATAAGGAAATAATTTATCTCGTACTATAAAGGTTATAGTGGTAAATTAATATGGTGGTATTTATTTATTATGAATAAATTAAATACAATATATTAATTAAGTTGATTAATTAAATACACTTATATTGATAAGTGGCTCCACATATGTGTATAAGTGATACACTTGGATTGTGCAATTTAATTAATGATATTACCTATAATTAATATTAGATATTAATAATATAAAATAATATAGATATATTATGCATATATGCGTGTGTGGTGTGCACATGTGATGTGCATTAATGCATGCGACTAAGTGTAGTATGTATATATAATATATAGAGATTTATGCATATAATATATATATGTGATATATACACATGTGTAAATTGATTTATGGTAATAAGATAAATATAGTCAATATTGACAATATCTTGGAAATATTTAATATAGGATATTAAATTAAATGAGATAAATCAATCAATTATATTTTCCTTATTTTATTGGGAAAATGTTTTCTTCTCCTCCACTCTAGTCTGGGGCGCCACTTTCCCTATAAAAAGGAAGTGGGTGTCAAGCTCTTTTGAACAACACAATTCCAAGAACTAATAGTTCTTGTGTAAAATAGATAGCATCCTATAGAGAGTTGGAGAGGGGAAAAGGGCCGGTCTAACAACCGGAGTTTTCCAATAGCAATCCATGATGGGATTCCGGCGGGCTGTTCGTGTGGACTAGCGGTAGAGGCCGAACACTTGGGCGGCTCTATGCAGAACTACTCTCCTTAGACGGTCAAAGCGTCGATCTTTTAGATCAACCAAGGTAACTACCGTCTACTACTTATTTGTTTATTGCTTAAACGAAGTCGATCTTGGGTAAAAGGAAATCAAAATTTTGAATTCCGCTGCGTTCCCGTGTAGATTTCCTAACACAAGGACCACCTTTATTGTTCTCAATCTTGGTTTTATTGTATCCTGAAGAGTCTTTGTGGTATCGACCTTGATTCGGCTTCACTATACTGCAGTTGAACTAGTTCTCTTGCTAGTAATTCGTGAGTTGCACGAGATCAATCTTAAAGATATTAGAGATTTGCTTTCGGATCTAGACTTTTCTTCAAGATTCAAGTTGGTGTTCTTGGAGCCAGATTTTTTATTGTTTAGTTGCTTTAAACGTTTCCCATGAACCGTAAAATGCTAGATTTGATTGTTGTTAGTGTTGGAAATGGTTTGGAATCGAAAAGACAGCAGTTCAAGCCATTATTCTGCAGAATCGCGTCATTTGGCGCACGCCAATGCTTTTAGCGTGCGCCAGACCGCAACAGAAACTTGTAGAATGCTGTCTGGACTGTTAGCGCACGCCAACCCGAAGAATGTTAGAACATGATGCTTTTGTTCAGTTTTGGCCGGTGCTAAAATAGTTTAGCGCCCTCCAAACATACCAGAACTGAGCAAAATGCTTCCAGAGGTCTTTGGCCGGCGTCAAAACCCTTTAGCGCACGCCAAAATGCTTTGTAGTGTAAAATCTTGTTTTATTCCCTTATATGAGCATGCCTTATTGTAGAGCCTTGTGTGGAATGTTGTAAAGTGAAATATGTGTATTCTAATGGCTTTGGCTCCGTACCGTGATTTCAAGGGATAATTGTAACACATTTCATTTGGCCTTATGTGACGTTGACTTGATGATCGATGTCTTAATTGTTTTGTGGCAAAGTTAAGGGTTTGGTTTTTAGTGGACTCGGCTCAGCACCTTGTGGAGACCTTCTACACAGAGAAACTCGGGATCATCGGAAGACTTATTCCTTAGCCTTGTGGATACTGGATTAGATGCTAATGTTTCAATGCAACGTGTTAAGTAGTGTAATGTATAGTTGGTCTATGGTCTATAAGTCATCAATGAGCCTTTATGGGAAATTGATGTGGTTAGTTAACAACATAAATACATGCTTGATGAGTCTAGAAGATAAAACACGTTGGTCCTTGGTGAGGCACGTTTTTGTTTCGCAGCATGGAATCATTACCCTTACGCAAAGGTTAAAATACAAGATATGAGAATGTTCCACATGGTTAGATACCGTGCCATATGAGGAGCTGAATGTGTCATGTTGCAGTCTTCACCATGCAAAATGTCATTGGACCAATGTGTAACAAATGTCTTTGTTGGTTATGTCTACAAGTAAGACTAATAGAGGGGAGTGAGCTACTTGAACGTATGTGTTATTATTATTGTTGATAATTCTTGTGTTATAACATGTGTAGATTCGGTGCTTCTACCATTTACTAAGTAATTTTGTACTAACCTATTTCTTATTGTTCCTCACCCCTTGAAGGTGGTTTGGTGTAGGTTGAGTTCGAGATCTCTAAAGAATGATTCCAGAAGCAGCTGTTGAAGTTTATCCTTCTTTTATTCTCTTGTAATAATGGTATAAAATCTTCCATTTACTTTCGTTATGGATTAAGATAGTTGTACCTTCTGGTTGTAAAGCAATAATTGTAATAGTTGAATGGATCATCGATCATTGTGTAATAGTACTAAATGTTGTTTTAGTTGAAGCTTGTGTTACTTTTCGATCGTTTGTAAAATCTTTTGGTTTTCCCGAGTCTATCCTTTCGTTTTCCGGTTTGTTCCTTGATGATGATGATGTTAGGCTTACATATATAATCGATTAATTTTAATTATATACTTGGAGGGTGTCCTTTTGCGGTTAAGGGATCAATATCCCGATCAGGGGCGTCACAAAAATCTATTTAAATTTTACCTATAAATTCTCCACATTGAATGACAATTATGGATGGATTTCGTTTACTTTCGTTTACTTTACATTTAGAGAAACTTTGCAACATTTACTTTACTAAGGCGTCAATGCTGATTTTGAAAGCATCCACGAAAAAATTCAGCTCATATTTAAAGGTCGTTGTAAAGATTACTAACTAGGTTTTCGGGTTCGTTGTTTGTGATTCATTTAAGTGAAAATTGATCAAAAGTAACTGATTGTTGTATTTTAGGAGACGATTGCGATAATTATGAGCGTTGTAACGCCCCGTTCCCGGATACCGAGTCATTATCCAGAAAAGTACGTTCGGCACGTATAACATTAAATAAATTCAACATTATACGTAAGCTTCTATGTCGTCGTATCGAGTTAAACAAACGGAAGCTAAACAGACTCGGGCGAAAGCCGTAAAAGTTACTAGAATTACAATGTCATCCAACTTTAAAGATAGAAAGGAAACTTACAACAATGAAAAGCTTACACTGTACGACGTCTTACAAAAGGAAACAACCTATCTTACAACATATTTTATAAAAAAGTACAGCAAGTCTGGAAATCAAAATACAACATAGTTTGAAATGGGAAGCAACATAGTCATGTGATGATAGCCGACCCAAACTACCCACATGTCATCCTTTAAAGTCGTGTAAGTAATGACTAGCCCCTATAAAGTGAGGAGTTAAGGGCCAGAAGCCCCTAACACATACCCCAGGGCAGGTCCCTAACCCCAGGTGGGAGATCGGCAAATGCTCCTTCTCCAACCACCGCAGGTCGGCTAAGGCTTGGCGAAGAGGAGCTGACCAGTTCGGCCATAGTGGCCTTGGGGGCTCGGCGCAGGACGCACAGAGAGACCCTGGCACTATTCCACATGCTGGATAGCTAAAGATAAACAAGGAAAGAATCCTGAGTCATAAAGACTGTGATCTTGACATTTAAATATGTCCATAATTATCCATAAATTATAGGGATTTAGTCGTGTATATCTTTAGGTAAATAATATTATTAATAATAATGTGGTTCCTTGCAGGACAAGGAAAGGGATGAGACATCCACTATATAAACAACCCTAAGGAACTACGAAAGACTTGATTCCAATTAAGCTATTGGATACGTAGGCAACTCAAGAGAAATAACTCGAGAGCTCAGTCTAAAATACACCCAAAACACATCCCCATTAGCATGATTTAGGGTTCATAGGATTAAAGTGCTGGATATACAGAAACCCGAATCCGGATCCGATCCATAATTGGACAGTCAGATCTAATTCACAGCACCGATAGAGACACTTGATCATGCACAGCGGAAGCTACAAATTAAATTCGCAGCAATTTTACCATGATTTTAATTCACATAATTAATTAATACAACTACGAGGAGGTTGAAGATTTACCCTATAAAAGAGGATGAGCAATCGACAGAAAGGGAGAAGCCGTAGTCTTCCGGATTGTATCTCCAAGCGACAACTGGTGGACGTCGATCCTCGTAGTAAAACCTCCTTGAATATGCTTCAAGAAAAACCTTAGAACAACAAAACTAAATTTTCTCCTCTTATTCAAAAAGGGCGTCCCTTTTTTTTCTTCTGAAAAATGGGGTTGGATTGATTCAATATTGTGTTGGGAGAAACTCTCTTTTTATAAAAAAAATAACTAATAATTTTGAGAATTTATCTTTTACACACAAATTTATCTTTTCCTTTTAGGAAAATAAAACATTTATCCAATAAGAAAACAAATTTCTTATTTATCCAATAAGAAAAATAATTTCTTATTTATAATTATTTAACACATAAATAATTACATTATCCACATTATAATTAATTAGGAGAAAATTTCTTTTCCCAAAACCAAAACAATGTGGCGCCATTTTTGATGTCATTTGGGATAATAGAAAATGTCTTTTCTATATTACATATTATTTACCAAATAAATAATATTTGCATATTCATTAAATAGACCAACTATTTAATTTATTCTCGAGGTTCCACAAAACGAGAAAACACTCGCGTGTTAGGAGCTAACCCGGGGACCATGGACCTATAACCAGTAGCTACCACAAATTGAATAAAATATTAATCGAACAGAATATTTCTACTCAACTTATTAATTCCGGAATTACGCCACCATAAATCTGAAATCTGAACTCTATCGATTATAGATATAACTTATTCTCAAAGCGACGAGTCGACGAGTGTCCATTGATATAATCATTACATACAGACTAACCTTCCATAGACTATCCGTAACGAAGCGGGATTATTTCCGTAAACCTTCTTCATTACATCTCATCCTTATTTACCATTAACCCACTAGTGATCAATTAGTTAATAACCAATACGAACTCTCGGGATCGATCAATTTCTAGGATTAACAAATAAGGGGATTGTCTTTCTACTTTCCGCATGAAGGAATGGATTCCATATCTGTGAGACACACTTGTCACTCATTCCAGAATAGTGCCAACGTGAAAGTGATTCGGACCGCGCCTCTTAGCGATTCTTAACGAACACATCAAACCCTATCCTAAAACAAGCAGGAGTCTGTAATCACGTCAGGATTTAGGTTAATACATATATGATCATCTTGTGATTTAATAAGATTTCTCAATCACGGAATTATATGAGAAACTCTGATTAAATCGGTTCAGTCCTATATGACTACATCATATATAAATACCCCACTTAGATAACCAATGTCAACGGTCCGGATAAGGCGGTCACACCATAAAGTGTTCTGGGCGCATTAATGGTGGTTTAATCAATAGACCACATACTTTGATTAAGTTCACCACGGACTAACATTTCAAGTGTATCACCATAAACTTAATCCTCACGTGTGACACACGCTAAGTTATATGGCTACATATGATACGACTTGGGGTTTTCAGCAGTGTATAATATATAAGCACAAAGAAAATAATAAGATGAGAGTAAATCTGTCATTTATTAACTATAAAAACAATTACATAAATTGTCTTTCGGGCGCTACTTCCAACATAAAGGTCATTATCACAAAGGTAATCGGCCAGGATTTATTCATAGACGATTTCCAGCATCGTCAATTGGCGCTAAAAGGAGGGCCTCTTTCTGATAAAGCGATCCAAAAATCCTAGAATTCTCATGATCAACAATGGCCAAAAACACCGGTAAGAGAACGGCAGATCCTGCAAATCCAACTCAACAAGGTGGAGAAGCCGTAGCCACCCAAGGAGAATGCCAAGCTACGGCCGCCCAAAGAAGAGCAAATATTGCTGAAGATCCAACTCATCAGCCTAATCCGGCCCTTCAAGATCCAGGCAACCAGGCATTGGTTGAAGCCTTGAAAAATATAGATAATATCACCCTCAAATCAATTTTTGATGAAACCCTCAAAGGAAGGGATCCCCCAGAAGTTTCAGAGACCGATCTCCAGAAAGAAGCTCATAAAAAGCCGGAGGTCGTGGAATCTAGCGCTCACACAGAGCAGATAAACGTGCATCAACCCAATGACACGGCTAAGGCCGAACTGGATGCTGTGCTCGATTGAAGATAAGATGAACTGCTCTGCGCGTCACCCTTTACATAACACATTGACAGCTATCCCCGACCAACGGGGTTCAAAATTCCAAAGATTGAGTCGTATGATGGATCTAAGAATCCTTATGACCACATGCATCAATATATATCTCACATGAATCTGTACAATGCCTTAGATGAGATGAAATGTAAAGCTTTCCCTGCACTGCTAACAGGAAGGGCCAGAGAATGGTTCAACAAAATTCCTCCTAAGTCGATCTCCGACTTCGGAACCCTAACTCGGAAGTTCGTCCACGCCTTCATCGCAGCTCGTCCTTTACAGAGAAATCAGACTCACCTTCTAACTTTGAAGCAGAAGCAAGATGAGTCCGTTCTTCACTTTATAAAGCATTTTAATGAAGAGTCCGCACAGGTGCGGGATGCAGATGATCGACTACTGATCGCCTCTTTCATGGCAGTGTGCATGAGAGGGACGGGCGTGACGCTAAAATTTGAACAACAAACTTCCTCGAACAATGGAAGAATGTTTAGATGTAGCCTATAAACATTGTCAGGAAGAAGAAGCAAATAGGATAAAAAGAGAAATGGAAAGAGGTGAAGGAAAGAAAAGCAAGTCTGAAGATAAGTCAGAAAAGAAAAGGAAGTCGGTTTGGGATCGGGTAACTGTGCCCATCTCAGATCGGTTAGGGAAGAAATGAGCTTTGCAAGATAGAGACTTCATCCCTTTGAACAGATCTCGCGAGCAGGTCCTCGCAATCATGGAAAGAAATGGTATAGCCAAGGTCCACCACCAATGAGGGGACCCAGAGAGAAAAGAGACCTTAACAAGTTTTGTAAGTATCATCAGGATGTTGATAATTATTCAGAGCAATGTCGGGATCTGATCAGAGATATTGATGCAGTAGTAATGGAAGGAAAGCTGGACGAGGTCGTAGATCGATCTCTCAGGCCGAACCGCACGGCCGGCGTGAGTTCAAGCGCAGAAATAACTACAACAATAGAGGATACAGAGATGAGTTTTAAAGAAGAAGAGACCACTCCCCAGACCCTAATGGTCAGTTGGATAATCGCCCTATGAACACGGTCAATACGATCTCAGGGGGGCCGAACAACACGAGCAGAGCTGAAGATTCAAACAGTAGCAGGTCTATGCTCCTACTCAAACGAGTAAAAGACAAAGACTGGTAGGAGAAGTGACCAATGGTCCTAAGGACTCCCTCCCGTTAGTAATCAACAATGAGGGGTTAGTTATAGAGGCGGTGATCAGTAAGAATCTGATGAAGCGAATATGTGTAGATACCGGCAGTGCTGTGAACGCCCTTTACTATAATGTTTTCATAGCTATGGGATTGAAAGATGCCGAACTCACCCCTGTTTAGGCAAATTTGTTCGGCTTTGCCGGACCCAGTTCATCCACTGGGTATGATCAAACTTCCAACCACTTTCGGGGAAAGAACTAAGGGCAGGACACTGATGGTGGATTATGTGGTATTTATTCACCCCTCAGCATATAATGTGGTTATAGGAAGACCGGCACTAATCGACCTTCGAGCTGTAATCTCACCAGCTCATGTTAGTATGAAGTTCCCTATAAGAGAAGGCTTGGTAGAAATCAAAGGCGATGTGGAAATATCCAGGAGTTGTTACACGGCAACAGTAAATGGAAAGATAATGGTTCAACAAGTGAGAATCGAAGAGTTGCTCCCGGAAGATGAAGAGAGTTGGTCATCTGAAGATCAGACAAAGTTTTTTTTTGTCTATGGGACGAACAGGCTGACTCAACAATTAGTGGGGGAACATGGATCCCAGCCTCATATAAGGAATCTTTGATAACTCTCTTGAAAGAATTCTAGGATGTGTTCGCATGGAAAACTGAAGACATGCCAGGATTATCGCCAGAGCTAGCCATACACAGGCTAAACATAGATCCGAACAAGAGTTCTGTTCGTCAAAAGAAAATGCACTTTGCCTCTGAACGTATCTCGGCAATTAAGCAAGAAGTTACCAAATTGTTGCAGGCCAACATCATTAAAGAAGTCATGTATCCAGAATGACTAGCAAACCTAGTGCTGGTCAAGAAGCCAGATGGGAGTTCGAGGATGTGAGTTGACTTTACTGATCTCAACAAAGCATGTTTGAAAGATTGTTACGCCTTGCACAAGATTGATCGTCTAGTGGACTCAGCAGTGGGATATAAAGTGTTTGCATTCCTAGATGCATACAAAGGATATCATCTGATCACAATGGATCCCCAAGATGCAGAAAAAACATCCTTCATAACAGAATTTGGGACGTACTGATATGTCACTATGCCCTTCGGCCTGAAGAACGCTGGAGGAACATATCAAAGGGCGGTCAACCAGATATTTGCCCAACAAATTGGGAGATGCATGGAGGTGTATGTGGACGACCTCCTAATCAAGAGCAGGACTCTTGATCAATATTTAACAGATGTCAGAGAGGTATTTGAGGTACTGAGGCAGACTCAAATGAAGCTTAACCCTAAAAATGCACATTTGGGGTCAGATTAGGCAAATTCCTAGGATATATGATATCCAAAGAAGGAATAAGAGCCAATGCTCTGAAAGCCATGCAACCGCCAAAAAGCATTAAAGATGTACAGCGGCTAACCGGACGAATAGCAACGCTGAACAGGTACTCTTTAGATCGGCACAGCGTGCCTTACCTTTTTTCAAAATTCTGAGAAGAGCAAGTCCTTTCCAATGGGATGAGGAAAGTCAAAAAGCATTTGAAGAACTGAAATTGTACTTGGCCGAACTACCCATGCTAATAGCTCATCAGGAAGGAGAATCTTTATATGTACACTTGATGACGTGGTCAATCAGGTTATAATATACTCGACCACCATAAACCAGTACTAGCAAGAGGACTAGGCCCATCGTAGTATAGCTATAGTGAATCAAGGTCGATCCCACAGGGAACCAATTGTGGGTCATTCCATATATAAACAATTAATTAAACATGTCAAGGACATAGAGGCGGTCTACGACCAACATAGGACAAGAAAAGTAAAGACACGACTCGACATAACGTAATTAACCTCCCCAATTATAGTCTTCATCGTTTGGACCTAGATAATTTATATAATAAACTGAACTTATTAACTGTCAATCCGTTTGTATCTATATTAGATTGGCTACGGGAGTCATCCTCTTTAACTTGACTTAGCACCGGTAGGTCACTAGATCACTGTGGTATTGTTACGTGACTTCGCCTTTTGGTGCCTCCATCTCATATAACTCACACGCTTACGACTCTAAGGATGCCGATATTAACCGTACACCTCGTCCAGGCAACATTCCTATGGTTAGGCGTACTTCCTAAACGATCGCTCAAGCCCTCGTCCAACTAACAATTACCCTCTAGGTCTCATGCTAGTTTACGAACTACGCATAACTAGGTGACGTCAATTCCCTAATACAAAACCTACCTAGATCTCGCTGAAAGTCCCGAAAGATCGTTCGTGAGCCGAACTAGGAGCCCTATATTGGTATTTCCTAATCGTACGCTAATTAAAGCGACGAGCAACGAGCCGTGGCCATACCTACCTGAGATAATAAATCCTACTAAGCTAAACCTACCATAAAGACGTGGCGGACTAACTAAATGAGACAAATAGGGGCTCGGTCGACCGAAAGCATAGACACTCGGTCGACCGAATGATTCCATTCGGTCACCCAAACGATTTCATCCCCAGATTACATCCTAGAATATATCTCTCAGCGTTTCATCATACAGAACAGATTAAACAGTAATTTGTAAAGCAATCATATAAATTAACATAGATACGCATTGATTAAACTAAGCAAATTCATGAATAAATACTAAGTATATGACGTAGGTTATGGGATCCTCATAGACAAGGCGTCGCCACATCCCTAACGTCATAGCCTAGATCTACATCATCTACCTACGATTAACTAATTCAAACGATAAAGCATAATTGGGAGGGATTAATTACTTAAAATAAAAGAAACAGAAAATAAAGTCTTACATAATTTACAGCCCGTAAACTCTGGAAACCCTCAAATTATTCTACATTGTATCAAGATATGAATAGAGTGATTTTATTGAATGATATTCTAAGGTATTCAAGGTGTGTATTACAATTCTCGTGGCTGCTTGCTTATATAGAGGTTTTTGCCGACTTAGGGTGGTTCTAGAAGATAAGCACGATATAAGCCGGAAACCGACCCAAACCTAAGGCTCGGTCAACCGAAGATCTTCACTCGGTCGACCGAAGCATCAGGCTCGGTCGACCGAACCTAGAAATGCCCCTTTTCACACGTTTTCTTCGTTTGCCTTGCTCCCCACTGCACGTTTGCATGTCGATCCGATTAATCTCTCATTTAATGCTCCGATTTCCTTCCTTCCTTATCTTGAGATAATTGATTGAATGACACTAATCTTCTCGATTTGTAATGATCTGTAAAATCAACATTAATCGCACAGTAAATCGGATAAAAACGAGTAAATACCAATTTACATAATATAAATCACATAACATTAAATATTAAATATAAACGTGTGATTTAATATAAAATGCGTATTATTAATCTCGATTTAAGGTCAATGTTGATGACTTTTACGGGTATAATTTGACCGTCATCAACTACCCCCCACTTAGACTTTGATCGTCCCGAACAAAGCATCAATAAGTCATTTCCCAAGACAACATTTCCCATGGTCAGGTCATACTTACGCAAGAAGCTCAAGTCAACTCATACTAGTCATGCTCATAAGATATCCATTATTCACTACTCACTATGAATCGAAGTGATGTGTGCATGTGCATTTAGTTTTATATATTCGTAGCAAGATTAGAGTTTATGCCAACTTCGTAATCTCAACCTACCAACCTCAGCATTCATACTTCTCAAGCCTTTAAATTTTTGAAGCACTAGAGCAATAAGCAAGAGCGTATCTATAGGGTTTTTGGACTTGGAGACCGAGTACTACTCAAAGCCTCTTAAAGAGTTGAATATCTTCAATTCATATCTTCATATTTTTCAAATACTATAAATCTCAAGGAAGAAAACTTTTTAAAGTATCCCCCTATCTTAGATCAAATATCGCATTGAATATTACCACAAGCGCAAGGCTACTTTGGTAATGTTACTACAAGCCCAGTGTTTAACATTTTGTTAAAACACATGTACGTCTCAAGCTTATTACTCCGCTTTTGTTGGTAAGAATATAAGAATACCTCAGCAGATAGATATTGACACTAGGTAGGCATAACCAATCATCTATGCAATGTACACAATATTTTCAATTTTTTTATAAATTGCGCGGTATAACTTGATTCATTTATTGAGTAATTGAATAATAAATAACTACTTGCAAAAATGGGCATGAATATCCTTAAATTTACTTAACATAAGTATAAAATGATCACGTACTCATGAAACTTGGTTTATTTCCTATCAATTCTTAGCTAGGAACTCACAATTCTAAGGGTACGAGATAAATAATGTGACATTTATTCAAATTTTTCAATCATGTGCCGTTTCATTCAATTTTCAATTATAACATAACATGGCTAAGTCTCCTACCCCCCACTTAAACATGGCATTGTCCTCAATGACAAAAATAAATGAGAATTTAAGAAAAAGACTTAGCTCTGGAAACGGCTCACAAGTAAAGGAAAAAGATCGGAGTAAATTTCAGCACGTTGTGGAGAAGCAAGTGAAAACCTGTATAAGCAGACAAACTCCACGAAACCGTAAAATACCATGTCTATGGAAGTTATAAAATAATGTGGCAGTAATTAGGTATGAATACCGAAAAACATTTTAAGCCACTTTATTTTATACAACCAATGACAAGGGAAACCAAAAAGAAAAATA
Source organism: Gentiana macrophylla (assembly GCA_026214975.1). Lineage (NCBI taxonomy): Eukaryota > Viridiplantae > Streptophyta > Magnoliopsida > Gentianales > Gentianaceae > Gentiana > Gentiana macrophylla. Next base: position 2,934,502 of record CM047805.1, read on the forward strand.
CTAAATAGAAAGAAAAATAAACAAGCAACTAAAGATGGTGGTCTTCATCTACAACCTCCCCGCCTAAATATTCTTAAAACCGGGTGGAGAAGACAAAGATCAATAAGCATAACCCCATGTGGGAAAACACGAGGGTGACTCGATCGAAAAGGTATTCAATCCAGGAAAAGAGAAACTTGGTAAGGTATAACAGATTGAACGCGACCTATTGGCTAAAGATAAAGTCAAATACTTAGCGCAGACGCTTCTCGCTTGCATTGGATATCAACAACTTAGGGAGATGTAGCTACTCCTCAAAATTACTAATAACCCAATGTATCACGTAAAAGTCATAACCGTCATCAACAAGGTCGGATCGGTGTGATAGTTCAGAACAAAACTTATCATCTAGAAATGCCGGAATAGGCGTAAAAAGTGTGCAATTTAAAACTTCCGGTAGAAAGATAAGTTGTACTTTGATCGAACCAAAAACCTTTAAAATCTAGCTAGGGTCAGATTTACATTTACCCCAACTAGGATCATGAAAATCAAAATGATAAAAGATAATCATTAAAGCTTAGCAATATTTCAAATTCCGCAACACATAGGTATTGTGTAAACAAAATGGAGGTTGAGAGTATGATGGGTTTAGAAAAAGATACACATAAGGTTGGGAAGAAAAGATAAAGGGTGGGTAAGAAATTGTTTTTATGGGTTTGAGAATTGTTCAAAGGAATGGGATTGGGTGGGAGAGTGAAACGGATGGAAAGAACGAGAGGCGATGACAGAATGGTTAGAAATGTGAATTGTTGGGCAGAATGGTGAGAGGATCGAAAAGTTTGAAGGTGAAAAAGTGTAAAGGGAAAGATAAGGATAGTTGCAGAATGAATTGCGCACCACTTTGAATTTTCACTTGGATTACCATTCTAAAAGATTTTGGAAGTTGACCAAAATTGTCCTTGTTCGCACCAATCATTCTCTGTTACATTTTCATTAATTCTCAAGCTCTCTTAATGCTTCCATCTTAAGGTTGTTTGCTAAATTTCCTTTTCTTTAGCAATTTTTCGACTCTCCTACGGAACTCTATTTCACGTGGCCTATATTGAGTAAAAAAGTTTTGCACATCCTTAGCCCAATGGCCATCGGAACACGGCAAAATAAAAAACCTCAACATATGTCACGTTACTCTTATTTGACTCAAAGAAAACAAAACCTATAATCCTAAAAAGAAATCCTAAGGGTTTTAAAGAAGTAGTTCTGAGTTTAAAGTCCTCAGCTCGACTTTCCAAAAGTATCCTTGTCAGTTATCATTCTTGGATCGCCAGACTTTGACCCTTCGAGCACTATAAGAGGTGGGCTTGTTGCTTTTGCGGATTAATACCCTTCCCTTGGTTGTGAGACCTAGGAAACGACATTTATCCATACCATTTATCCAAAGCTCTTACCTCGGCTCTCGTTTTAGGGATTAGTGAATTCTAAGAAACTCGGTTAAAATTACGGTTTTGGCCTTGACAATAAGAAACAACGAATCAAAGTACTCCGAATAAGGTCGGTTATGTAGGCAAGCCTATGCCGTCTTATTTGTTGGAACATATGTGATGATTCAGGCCAATCCACAAGATAAGCCCCGTTTAGCCCGAAGGCTTATCGGCTATGCTAAGTCTTGTCGAGCTAGCGTAACGCACATCACACGCGGAGGAGTCGATTTGAGCCGAAGCTCGGTTGAACTCGCCCAGCCATGGTTAAACCATTTCCGAACCTATGTACAATGATTCATCGATTTCTAAATTTTCACCCAAAGCGTAATCTCGTTTTTGTTTAAGGTGGGTTCACCGAGAAGCCATCACCATAAACATCAACGAAAGCAAAAGATGGTGTTCTCTCAAAACTCAACGTCTTCTTTAGATTTTGAATGCTTAAACTACACAATTTGTTGCTCCCATGGCCAGTAGAAGTAATCTCATGCATAGGACAAAGAGATTTTAACAGAACTACGAGGAACTCTTTATTCACTGCTTCCTTTCAACGACTACATGTTTCCTTACACCCTCTAGATGAGACAGATATGGGGCACAACCTTCGACACTAATAAAATTAATCTTACAAACCACTCCGGGCCAAGATTCATACTAAGGTTCATGTATAGGCTAACTTATGCTCAAAAAAACCACAAGGTAGTAAAACATAAGCAAAAAAAAAGGTAGTACCTTGCCTTCAACATTGTACCACGAAGAATTTAAGCCTTTAAAAAAATTTCGGAGCCATCTTGGTGCTTTAATGGTATTGTGCTTCCAGCGCTTCTCCCATCGTAGAGTAGTAATTCCACATGTTGCTGGGTTATTTTCTCGGCGCCCTTGAAAAAATTATCGACTCGTCATTATTGCTTCCTGGTTTCGCAAACAAAAGAAAAAAAAAGCAGACCGTGAAGGCTGATTTTAACATGGTTTCCCATGTCGCTATCGGATCTACGGATTAAACATCTAGGATAAAGCACACGCGAAATTCCGCACTAAAAAACACAAATCGAAACCGTAAACAGTAAGCGTAACAAGAACAAAACAAAAATAAATTCTCGTCGACCGAATGAGGTCTCTCGGTCGACCGAATAATTTAATAATTTTTTTTTTTTAAATCTGGAATTTTTGAGACAGAGCGCATAAACGAGAGGACTCAAAACGTAAAACGGACTCTAAAACATAAAACTTGACATGAATAAGAAAATTATTTATATATAAAATTGACCGTTGGTCCCCGGCAACGGCGCCAAAAACTTGATGACGTGGTCAATCAGGTTATAATATACTCGACCACCATAAACCAAGATTAGCAAGAGGACTAGCCCATCGTAGTATAGCTATAGTGAATCAAGGTCGATCCCACAGGAACCAATTGTGGGTCATTCCATATATAAACAATTAATTAAACATGTCAAGGACATAGAGGCGGTCTACGACCAACATAGGACAAGAAAAGTAAAGACACGACTCGACATAACGTAATTAACCTCCCCAATTATAGTCTTCATCGTTTGGACCTAGATAATTTATATAATAAATCGAACTTATTAATCTGTCAATCCGTTTGTATCTATCTTAGATTGACTACGGAGTCATCCTCTTTAACTTGACTTAGCACCGTAGTCACTAGATCACCGTGGTATTGTTACGTGACTTTCGCCTTTTGGTGCCTCCATCTCATATAACTCACACGCGCTTACGACTCTAAGGATGCCGATATTAACCGTACACCTCGCCCAGGCAACATTCCTATGGTTAGGCGTATTTCCTAAACGATCGCTCAAGCCCTCGTCCAACTAACAATTACCTCTCAGGTCTCATGCTAGTTTACGAACTACGCGATAACTAGGTGACGTCAATTCCTAATACAAAACCTACCAGATCTCATTGAAAGTCCCGAAAGATCGATTCGTGAGCCGAACTAGGAGCCCTATATTGGTATTTCCTAATCGTGACGCTAATTAAAAGCGACGAGCAACGAGCCGTGGCCATACCTACCGAGATAATAAATCCTACTAAGCTAAACCTACCATAAAGGCGTGGCGGACTAACTAACAGACAAATAGGGGCTCGGTCGACCGAAATATAGACACTCGGTCGACCGAATGATTCCATTCGGTCACCCAAACGATTTCATCCCCAGATTACATCCTAGAATATATCTCTCAACGTTTCATCATACAGAACAGATTAAACAGTAATTTGTAAAGCAATCATATAAATTAACATAGATACGCATTGATTAAACTAAGCAAATTCATGAATAAATACTAAGTATATGACGTAGGTTATGGGATCCTCATAGACAAGGCGTCGCCACATCCCTAACGTCATAGCCTAGATCTACATCATCTACCTACGATTAACTAATTCAAACGATAAAGCATAATTGGGAGGGATTAATTACTTAAAATAAAAGCAGAAAATAAAGTCTTACATAATTTACTGACCCGTAAACTCGAAACCCTCAAATTATTCTACATTGTATCAAGATATGAATAGAGTGATTTTATTGAATGATATTCTAAGGTATTCAAGGTGTGTATTACAATTCTCGTGGCTGCTTGCTTATATAGAGGTTTTTGCCGACTTAGGGTGGTTCTAGAAGATAAGCACGATATAAGCCGGAAACCGACCCAAACCTAAGGCTCGGTCAACCGAAGATCTTCACTCGGTCGACCGAAGCATCAGGCTCGGTCGACCGAACCTAGAAATGCCCCTTTTCACACGTTTTCTTCGTTTGCCTTGCTCCCCACTGCACGTTTGCATGTCGATCCGATTAATCTCTCATTTAATGCTCCGATTTCCTTCCTTCCTTATCTTGAGATAATTGATTGAATGACACTAATCTTCTCGATTTGTAATGATCTGTAAAATCAACATTAATCGCACAGTAAATCGGATAAAAACGAGTAAATACCAATTTACATAATATAAATCACATAACATTAAATATTAAATATAAACGTGTGATTTAATATAAAATGCGTATTATTAATCTCGATTTAAGGTCAATGTTGATGACTTTTACGGGTATAATTTGACCGTCATCAACACTTGGCAGTATGTGAAAAAGCGCTAAGCGCTGTACTGGTCAAAGAGCAAGACGGACATCAAATACCAGTTTTCTTTGTGATCAAAGCACTCCATGGACCAGAGGTCAGATATTCAAATGCAGAAAAGTTGGCATTGGCATTGGTGCATGCCTCCAGGAAGTTAATACCTTACTTCCAGGCACATCCAATCACGGTGATCACCGATCAGCCTTTACGGCAAATCTTAGGACGACCAAAAACCTCAGGAAGGTCGGCAAAGTGGGTCATGGAACTGGTAGAGTACGATATTCATTTTTGTCCCTGAACTGCCATTAAAGCACAAGCCTTAGCAGACTTCCTTGCCGAAGGGATCGTTGTTCTCCTAGAGGACGATCAGCCCAAACATGAAGAGAACAAACGGAAACTATATGCGGATGGTGCAGCGAACAAAGAAGGGGCAGGGGCAGGCCTCCTGCTCGTCAGTCCGAAAGGGGAAGAATTCCCCTACGCCTTGCGGTTTGGGTTTCAAGCCGCTAATAATGAAGCAGAGTATGAAGCCTTAATTACAGGGCACAAACTGGCAAATAATCTTGGAGCAGATAGTCTTCAAGTTTACAGCAATTCACAGCTCATTGTAAACCATATAAACGGCGAATATGAAGCTAAAGATGAGCCAATAAAAAAGTACCTAACAGTGGCTCGATCTCTATTAGAAAAGTTTCAACAGGTCCAGGTTGACCGGATACCCCGAACAGAGAATAGAAGAGCAGACGCCCTATCAAAACTAGCGTCAAACTTTGTGCCGGACAAGAAAGTATTGGTGGAGCTCCTCAAAGAAAGGAGTTACGATCAGAAGAGCGTTCAGCCGATCTGGCAAGCCAGTACGTGGATGGATCCTATTGTGTCCTACCTCAGAGATAGAATTATGCCCTAAGACAAGGTTCAGGCTAGAAAGATGTAACTCTTAGCGACCCGATACTCGCTGTTCGAGAATGTCCTTTATCGCAGGTCGTATATTGCACCCTGGCTTAGATGCGCAACAACTGAAGAAGGGAAATACCTTCTCAGAGAGATACACTTGGGAATTTGCAGAAATCATCCCGGAGCTCGAACAGTAGCAAGGAAGTGTAGGCTGTTCGGCTGGCCAACAATGCTGGAAGATGCCAAAGAATTGGTGGAAAAGTGTAAATCGTGCCAGGAGCATGATAATCTGTCACATCAACCGTCTCAAGATATGGTTCCCGTGGTGTCCCTTTGGCTCTTCGATCAGTGGGGGGTGTAACTAGCGGGACCACTTCCGCGAGCTCCCGACAATGTCCGATTTATAATAGTAGCAGTGGACTATTTCACCAAGTGGGTTGAAGCTGAACCACCGACTACCCTAACGGGGAAGCAAATACAGAAATTTCTATGGAAGAACATAGTATGCAGATATGAGATCCCAAAGAATTTAATTTCAGACAATTGAACTCAGTTTGAAGACAAAATAGTCAAGGAATGGTGTGCTGAACTTCTCATAACTCAACACTTTACGTCTGTTGGCCATTCTCAAGCTAATGGGCATATCGAATAGACCAACAGGCAGATCAAAACTGGGCTGAAGAAACGCCTAGAAGAGGAGGGAGATAATTGGACCGAGCACCTGCATAATATCTTATGGACGTACAGGACAACTCCCAACTCGGCCACTGGAGAAACTCTGTTCAGCTTAGCATACGGGTGCGAGGCAGTAATTCCGGCCGAGATCGGCCTACCATCGCCACGATCAGCAATTAACTGAGCTCAAGCACTCAAAAATGAAGAAGAATTAAGAATTAAGCGAGCTCAAGCACTCAAAAATGACTGGAAGAAGCTTAGAATGTGGCCTTCATTAAAATGGCCAAATATAAACAGCGCATATCTCAGTATTACAACTCCCGGGTTAAACAATCATATTTCAAAGTGGGAGATCTGGTGCTCAGAAAGAATGAGGTCAGCAGACAAGGGCCTCAAAGAAAACTTGACCCGAACTGGGAAGGCCCCTACAAAGTGGTCAAGGTGCATGGAAAATGAGCATATCAGCTGGCTGATGCAACTGGCAGGACTATACCGCGCATCGGGAATGCCTCCAACCTGAGGAAATTTTATGTCTAGGACAGGTTCCAGACTTTATTTATTATTTCTGTTTTAAACTTTATGTCTCAAAAAGGTGTAATCAAACATCAGTTATTATAATAAATTATTATTCTGCACAAGTGCATTGCTTGTTTCATATGATTGATTAAAGTTTGCAAAGGACAAACTTCATAAGTCCGCAGGACCGATGATCAAAAGCGAGCGCAGCGCGTCTCGTGAAGTTGGTAAAACCAAAAACTTCATAAGTCTATTGGATAGACGATCGTAATCGAGCTGCAAGCAAGTCGGACTCGTAAAAGTTTGCAAAAGACAAACTTTATACGTCTGGCAGATGATAAAACGAATCGAAGCCGCAGTCGGACTCATAAAAGTTTGCAAAGGACAAACTTCATAAGTCTATAGGACAGACGATCAGAAGTGAGCTGCAGGTCAGACTCAGAAATTTTTGCAAAAGACAAACTTCACGGGTCTGCAGGATAGACTATACGAACTGAGCTGTAAGGTAGACTCGGAAGTTGGTGAAATCCAAACTTAACCGCACAACAGACGAACATAACTGATGTACGCTCAGAACTGAGACGCATTATAAACTCAGAAAGTTTGAAATAATCAAACTTTCTAAGTCTGTAGGACAGACGATCAGAACCATTATAAACTCAAATTTTTTGAAATAATCAAACTTTAAGTCTGCAGGATAGACGATCAGAGCCAACACAAAAGCACATCATTCAAAAAGCAAAGCTTATAAATGATGTACTTCAGGGAGCAAAGTACCCTAAGTTATGCTTGAATAAAAAGTAAGGCGTAAAGGGCCAGCCAAAAAGAAATAACAGAACAAGTGCCTAAAAGGCATATATTGTCAAATAGAACAAGTGCCTAAAAGGCACACATTGTCAAAACAAAAGACAATAAAAAGTTTGAAATAATTACAAGTGTTTCAAAAGAAAAAATAAAATTACAAGCCTAAGACTCAGCAGAAGGATCTTGTTGAGAAGGCTGATCGGAAGAAGCACCAGAGGATTGAGCTGAAGACGCACTGGCTTGCTGAGCAGCAGGTCTGCGGGCATACTTCTTGGCCAGATCTTCACCGGCCTGAAATTCTGTAAGTCTAGCCTCATAGACTCTGTTACCGCCAGGTTTGCGAAGCCCCCCATGGGGAAGATTCTCAATAACCAGCTGAGGACACTGCTCATTAGCTTGATCCACACCCAGGGTGTACCCATGATTCAAGATTGACCAAGTAGAACATTTAAAGCCCCAGTAAAGTGAGCAGAGCTCTTGTACTCATGAATAGCTTGGGCGATCTGCACAGGCATCACAGCTTTGAGCCCCTCATTCTCAGTTCGGAGTTGTGCCATGGCCTCCTCCTGCTCTGAAATTTGCCTGGCGTAATCGGCGCTGGTAGTCCTTAACTCTTGCATCTCGGCCTACTGGGCCAGAATGATCTTATTCAGATTAGCGATCTGCTGGTCTTTGGACAGAGACTCGTCCTTATGTTTTTACGGCTGGCTGAGAGGTCAGCAATCCGTTTCACCAAGGAGCTCTTCTGGGAAGAGAAGCTGTTAAGCCTATTCAGAACTTCCTTCCCATCCTTGACAACCTGACAGAACATTAAGAGGGTCAGTACGGTAATAAGATAACGCCAAAAAAAGACAAAGGCAAAGATAGATTCCTACAGTTGTTATACTCCACTTGGGTAAGCCTCATGTAAGGCTCAGGCCCGAAGTCAGACAAACAAGCTGCCTCGATCAGTTCGGGGGGCCATTCTTAATGGTCTAGGGAGACACCCGATCCGGCGATGTCCTCCAAAAGATGTTTATTAACCCCAGTGGAGCATACATCAGCTGGAAGTTGATGATAGTTCCAACCAGCCAGTTCGGGGTGCCCGCCGTGACGGATAAAAAAGAAGTGGGTCTTCCACTCATGAATATAAGTTTTTCCTTTGGAAAGAATGGGGATGCCTCTTCGGTGGTCAGTTCGGCGTGGAAAATAATACCACCCGCTATGATTCCTAACCTTCTTATGCTGATAGAAGGTCCTAAACAAATTTATAGAGAACTCAATATCTACACATCTACAGAAAATCACGAAGCCGGTGATCGCTCTAACCCCATCGGGGGCGATCTTGGCAGATCCCAGATGGTAATGTCTCAAAACGGCCAAAAAGGCCGGACAGAACGGGACCCTAAGGCCACATAAGAACCTCTCCCTGTACAGAGTAAAGTACCCCTCCGGGGGATGATGAGCATATAGATTCGCACCTCCAAGAAGACGGGGAGAGTATTGGTCCATGTCAACATTGTATCGGTTACAGATCTGAAGGATATCATCCTGTGTAAGCTTGGATCTAACCACAAAACAACTTATGGCTGACCTAGCAGTCATGTGTGCTCTAATACTTTGATTCAAAGAAGTAAACCCAAAACCAGAAAGAGGCCTAGATGGATTAGCAGGCTGGGGATCTACAACTAACTGCTCAGTTTCGCTACGATCAGAAACAGGATTAGAAGCATGGATCTCTAATTGATCCCTAGACTGATGAACTTCTACCTCAGACATGGACTGTGATTCAAATTCCCTTTGCATTGAACTACTAGGTACATCGGAGTATAGTAAGGGCGAATCAAGGTCGATCCCACAGAGACAATGCAACTTTAAGTATAAATGATTCTAGCCTAACTAAGAAGCGACATATATGGTCTTTGACCAACAATAAACATGAAAGAAACTTGGTATTCCTCCCCCTCTTACCACCGATCTACTAACTTGGATTAGTTAATCTATATATTTACATCCCCACATAATTTCCTTAAATTAATCGAGCTAATTAAGTTTTAAGCTACGGGTGCAACTCCTAACCCTATCTACTCCGACCATGGTAGTAGCAATCTATATGCAAGCTACCCTCCTTAATTAGTCCGTAATAGACATACGCATAAAGAACTAGAATTGCCGATATCGAGCGCTAACTCATACAGCTAACCCGCCTAGACAGATGTCGACACTGATCAGCACGTTCCTAGGGTCCATCAAGACTATGTCCAAACTAACACTTCACTATCAGTACTTCAAGTTAATTTACGAATACAATACGCATATTGGCCAGATCTAAACTACTATTAATTAAGCTTGTCGATCAACGTAACTGTCGTGAATCCTCTAGATTAAGTTTCTGACGGACGTTTTCTAGTGCTATACAATCCTTACCGGCAGTGTACCGGGTCAAATTATAGTGCTAGTATGGTGAGTCAGGTGTCGAATCCTCAGGGAAATGTGGTAATTCTTTTAAGTGTGGTTAAACACCAAGCAGCTATTATTATCTCGATCTAAATCGTAGGTTTTATCATACGAGTTGTTACTATACTAATAAACAGAAAATAATTTCATAAATCACAACTAAACTATTATTATATATATAAATACATAAATATATATAGTAATACATAACCAGTACAATATATATATATATATAGATATATAGATACCAATATATTAAATACTAATAATTATTATAGAACTAGCCAAGATATATATAATTGAATTATTCAATCTTTTCGGTTTAATGGATGTGCTCGATCTTCCTTTTATTAGGTCCAATTGAGTAAATGAAACGGTGCACTCCTGAGGTTAACAATTCCTCCTCACACGAGCGTATGAAATTGTCATATGTCAATTTGTCATCACCCAATCTCCACAATCGCCCCATGCTAATCTCGGTTAGTCTCGAGCAGTATACCGAGTACAAATCTACCCCGGATAAAAGAGGTTGCTCCGTTTGTCGACGCGCCGATGTTATTCAAAAGGCTCCGGTTGTCGGTCGGATCGATTTAACTTTCCGGGTTAGTTTCAATTAAATCGTTGATTTTAACATTATTACGATCTTGAGCACAAATTTTAATAAGATTCATCTTTCCCAAGATAAATCGCCTCGGTAGAAATAGGATTCCGTTGTCACGCCGCAGACGCCAATTTTACCCTCCGGTTTTTCTATCATTTATCTCATATCATAACTTCTCTGGTCAGTTCATCGTTAGGTTATATGTTGAGATTCATTTTGATTAATTACTTCAATCTGAATATTATCAATACGTTGCAAAATAGAAAAAGATTCAATTAACTCAATTTTTGTCAATTTTACTTAGATAACATTCATTTACCGAAAAGATCGAAATAATACGATTACATAACCTTGGCTAGTTATTAGATTTAGCCTAATAACATTATAACGATTAAAAAGATAAAAACAACAAACATATATACTTTAGAAAATTACCCGATTACAACTGCTGATTCAGATGTCGTATTCTTCCGGACATTACAACGACTTCAACAACATTGATCTTCCAATAATTTTCCGAGCATTACAACGATACTACTATTTATTTATGGCATAAGGCCTATATACATACATACTACTAAGAAAAGAGGTTTAGAAAATATATTGGTACCCCTCTGCAGGCTGCATGAAATGTCCATTTATAGGCAGATTTTTCCTGGCCGGATCGATCCGGGATCAAGGTCGGATCGATCCGGGAATAAAAAACATTATCACTTGCTTATTTTATGCAGAACCATGTGCTAATCATCATTACTTCGCATTATTTGATAATCCGGATCGATCCGAGGTGATGTCGGATTGATCCGTATGTAATTTTTCCATTTTCTAGCTGAAACTTGATAAAATCATATCTTGAGTTTTAGATCTCCAATTGACATGATTCAAGAAGTGTTGGAAAGCTCTTTGAAAGATCTAAAACTTTCATGAAGGACTCTTCTTCGAAAAATGCCTTTTTGATGGGCCATTCGTTCGTCGAATATATATCTCGATAATAGTATCACGAACCGTTGATCCCTTTGAACTTTTAAACTTGTGACACTTTCTTACTTCCTTCAAAAGATATGTTTTGACTTCAAAAAGTGTCGTCACTCGGGGTCTTAAAATCTGCAATAAAATACCAAAAATACCCACGTAAATCTGACACGACACTCCGGTTACTAAACCGGTACAAAATTTATAACTTTTTATTACTTTTACTAGATTCTTATATTAATTAGTTGTATTCATAACTATCAATATTTCATAAGATTATCGTTATAATTTCTTATATTTTATATAGAAAGAGTCGATAAAATATATAATATATCGTAATTTTTATCATACAAATGTTATACATCAACTACTCCCCACTTAGCTCTTTGATCGTCCTCGACCAAAATAAGCGGTAATATATAAAAATTACGATAAAAATGACATACTTGGTAGATTAAATCTCAAGTCAGTAAAATATTATTTCAATATTATAAATATATTAATTATATCTTTCTTAGAAATTAACAAGATAAAAAGTGTATATAACTTAGATAAATTATTTATCAAATATCATTAAAATGAAATTCCACATAATTTACTTAATAAATATAATTAAAATTCTAGAATTATTCTCCTATCTCAACTTATATGAAATATTTGGAATCTAGGATTAAGTCAAGAAGTTGGCAAAGCGGCTTATAACGTTTTAGGCTCAGGGTGTTGGTTAATCTAAAGGATAGAAAAGGAAATCAAAAGAGAAAGAGGCAAGTCGTACGTACTTACATCTTCATATTTTTTATCAAAAATATCTCGATTAATAACATTCTGATATTATTTCACTTTTTTTTTTTTAGAATACTAACATACCCGAACTCATTACCAAAATCGACTATCTTGCAAGTGTCATGAGGTGAGGTCGAATATATTAATACTTATCCAACTTTTCCAATCTCAGCATATACCATTCTTTTGCATCGATACTTAGCTTTTATGTCATCATCTCCTTTCATAAGTACGTACAAACTCGTGGGATTTTTAGGAAATGTAGACCAAAATAGGCTAAGGGTCGGTCATAATTGGTTTAATCATAATTGGCTATTTCGAGTGAGGTCTAGCCACTCTATTTGGTGAGATGGGGACAAAATTGGAAATTTTATTCGGGTAATTTATTTGGCTATAGTGATCAAAGTTATGCCAAAAATCGTCATCCCTAGTCTGATTCCATATTCATATTTCGTTTTGAAAAGAAAATTATTCTAACATTTCATTATAATTATAAGTATATTTGCTAAATTTCATAAGAAAATTACTTGATAATATTTATGTATAGTTATATATACTTAAAATCTTATGAAAATCTAAAACTGACATATGTAACATAGTTATAATATATCTAATTTACTTTACTAAATTAAAATCTATTCTTACCAATTTATATTATTTTTATCCATATATTATATATTATCTACTTAAATTTATTCAAGAAAAATTAAACTAAGTATTAAGCAATTAAGTATAAATTTATACGAAAAATTTAAAATTTTATTTACTAACCTAACTCTACTCCCCACTTACGAAGTGGCATCGGCCCGATGTTCAGTGAGTAATAAAAAGTAGGTTCGAAAATAAAATTTAAATTTTAGATGAATGTTATTATTTTAGCGATATTACTTGCGTGTATTATTATGTTTCTACTAATAGAATCATCATAATATATATATATATATATATATATATATATATATATATATATATATATATAGATATATATATTAAACAAGATTATTATTAAACTGAAAGAGAAACATAATTAAACAGATTAATAATCTACTACTTAGAGAACTATCATCTTAAACACACTAACTTCTTAACTAACAACTCTCCAACTGTCACTACCAGACTGACCCAAAAACAACTTTCGTTCAGGTGAAAATATCAAACTGTTGACGAACATCCGGGAGTATCAACCGGAAGTAGTCCAACTTGAGAACCACGAGATGGAAAAATCTCGTCTTGATCAAACTCAGGTACTCCATGTAAATGAACACAAAGTCGAGATATAAGCCAAGCAAACGGCATTGGCTTCCCTCTACTACGTCGCTCTATCGCGAAATTGACCGCTGCCTTGTGAATCAATATCCCCCAGTCAATATATGCTCCGATAGTGATTGCATACATTAGAAGCAATTCACAATCCTGAATTCCCGAGAAATCATTTGTGGGATAGACTCGTGAATTAATAAAATGTTTCCACGCCCTCAGGTGAGGGGATAACGCAAGAGTGGAAAAATCATAATTATGATCAAAAAGAGGAAACAAATATTGGAATGCTTCTGCGGTTCTATTGACAATATTAGAAGGATTTTCTAGTTCCCATTGGAACTCAAAATGTGTACTGGGAAAAAAACCACAAGGCGGAATTTCATAAACTTGATTAATAACGAAGGACGAAAAGGGAATAACAATGCCTCGGACAGTAATGAGTTGAGTTGCTGCTATCGCAGTTTCTTCAGATAGAGAAGAATAAAATTCCCTAACTACAGAAATATTTATTCTACCCCTCGGATGTTTAACAAATTTCTTCCAACCAAAGCCTCGTATCAGATTTCTACCCCACTGATCAACTTTTTCAGTGTTTAAACCTTTCTCCATCAGAATAGGAGATTGAACAAAATTCAAATGTCTCGGAAAATTGTTATGAAAACAAGAGGCTTGACTCTCGGGAACCACACCGTCAGGCGTATGTGGTTCATAGCCATTAACCGAGGGAGATGAGTGGTTAGACATTTTTATAAAAGAAGTTTAGGTAGAACGAGAAAGGAATGAGCAAAGATCAGCAGCCTTTCTCTTGCCTTTTATAGAAACGTAAATACAGGCAAAAGTGGAAAAAAAATCTGTACTTTGACATTAAAGTAGTACCGGATCGATCCGAGACTGGTCCGGATCGATCCGGACCACTAGGTATATAGCTATGTCAGGTCGGCAATGACAGGCCGGATCGATCCGGATTCAGATCGGTTCGATCCGGGCAGGTACTGTAGCAATACAGAGACAAAATTTGTCTTTCCAATGCCCAGATTTTTCTAACTTTCAAACTTATGATATTTTTGTAGTTTAAAATATTTATAACACGACATAAAACGTTATGAAATACAAAATAGCGGAAAAAACTTATAAATTTATCGTGACGAAAACTACAACGAAAAAACGCTTAATTGTCGAAACAAAACACAAAATACTAAAGTAAACTGTTTAAGTGCCAAATTATCATAAAAAATTAAATCAGTTGTCGGTATCATCAATCTCCACATTGAAACTTGATCCCGGCATGGGTTGGGAAGTAGCAAGATCTTCGGTCGATTCGAACAATGTATCTTGAAATGGCGTCGACATCGTAACCGTGCTATCTAAACCAATCGAACTCATCCCAGCCGTGATATTGGCAAATGCTGCAAAACCTTCCCAACTTGACGTAACTGGAGCCGTCATACCTATACAAAATTGACCTACACCACTAGTTTGACTTCCAAAGGAATGTGACATTGGTTGAAAGCTGGATTGGGGTGGCATCGGTGGAATTAAATCGGGCATGGTATACGGCTCAGATTGGCAGTGCGGAATGTTCATTTCGGCGTAGGCAGGGTTCTGAAGTATATTCATTTGATATATACCGCGTATCCCTTGTCTCAAATCTTCAGACCATTGCCTATTCCTGTCTGCATAAACAGCCATATTGGCATTGGCACGATGAACATCATAGGCTAAAGATTGAAACATGTCATATGTGATGGTATTAGGGAGCTGAGACTGTGATTGACTAGAAGATGGAGGAACAGCGGTAGGTTAGGAAACCGGTGGAATATTTTGAGGTCGGCGGCGGTTCGAGTTGTTATAATCAATTTTCCCATCCGGTAGACGCTTCAAATTAGGGCCAATTAAGGCTTCATTAGCCAAGATCAACTTATCATTAGGCAAGGTCGGAACACCGAGTCTTTGACATAAGGAAAAAATAAAACACGGGAAAGGCATATGACTTCCCGGCCTAGCCTTCGCAGAAAATTTCAAAGCCCTATTGTACATTATTTTTCCCACATTTATGGGAACATCATTTACCATTGCCCAAGCAATACAAACATCCGCTTTACCGAAAGATGTCAAATGACGAGTGGGGTAAAGAGTGTAGCTAATAAAACGCTTAAGTACTCTAATATCCCTAATACAGTTCCCATAACCAAACCTATTTTCATGCCATTTAGCCGTAGGATCAAGCTCGTTTTGGGCTAATAAGGCTCTCTGTTCAAAAGCAGCTTCATCATGAAGGTTCCATACCGTGTAATAATCCTCCTCATCAGGGACATCTTCTATACCATAAATAGCATAGATGATGCTAGGATTAAACGGCACTTGTCTAGTTCTAAGGGTAACAAAGGTCAACTCTCCATTCTCTGTCGAATTATCGCCCTTACTGTAGAGAATAAAATTCAGAAACGATAGTCGTGTTAACCTCCCCTTCTCTCAATGCTGCTATTTCCAACCATTGTCTTTTCTCAAATATTGCTTTAACTTCATCCCCTAAAACCGTAAAATCTAGACCCCTTTCTATCTCAGCTATACACTTTCCAAAAATATTCTTGTATGCATCTCTAGCTGCTCTAGATGCAGTTCGCTCAAAACTAACGGCATGCTCTTCCGGTGTTAAAGGCCTTGTTTCTATAACCGGTACTGAGATTGGGATATCTTGTTTTCGTTTCTTAGCTGTTGTTCTAGAGGATTCGGTCATTCTACGATAATGACACAATAATTCAAAAACAAAAACAAACAAAACCAAAACAACACAAGTGAATAACAGTACAGTTGAAAATAAATTACTAAAATTACAAAAAAAAACGAAATTGATAAGATAAAATACTACATTGTTACCTTGATAGGCTATAAAGATTGAAAAGTTGGCCGGAAAAGATGAAAAGTCACCGGAATGAAAGTTGACCCTTTTTCTTGAAATTTTTCAAATTTAAGTGAGAGATTGAAGAGAAGAGGGGAAAAGGAGAATAAAATAAAGAGTGGGTAATGTGATAGTGTGTTTATGTGATGAAAGAAAAAAAATTTCGAGTGGGGATGATGGGGTGTGGGGCGGCTGTGAAAAAAAGAAATTGGAAGAGGAAGAAGAAGAAAGAAATCCCGTTCTTTTTAGGTTTTTCAGGTACCGGATCGATCCGGGGTCATGTCGGATTGATCCGACAATTTTTTTTTTTTTAATTTTTTTTTAAACTTTATAAAACTTACTAAAATTCAATAAAACTTAATAAAATCTTTATAAAACCTTAATAATATTTCTACTAAAAAATAAAACCTTTTATAAAAAATTTTATAAAACCTTAAATAATTTCATAAAGATCCTTTATATAAAATTTTCAAAAGTTATATAAAAAAATTTTATAAATATTTTAAAACTTATAGGGTTCCTAATTCCTCTATTTCTGAATCTTCCAGAGTTCTGATATAACGTTCTATCAACCTAACCTTGAGAAATGTTGTGTTCAAATTTTCTCTTTGATCCCCATCGGGATTTTCGGATAACCACCTAATCGTTCCCTTCTTGACAACATTCAAACACTCATCCTGAGATTTGGTTGTGCTTTGTCCACATTTCCCATTATGCTCACTTTTTCCACAGATTCTGCATCGCATTAAAAACTTTGCCCTTCTCTTTATCGAACTTCTCGATTTTCCATTACAAACTTCTTTCAATCTGATCTCTCTCAATAATTGCTTGTTTTTCTAAAAAAACTGAAGCTTCTATTGTAAACGCGACATCTTTATCAAGGCCTAACTTCAAAAGCAAAATAAAAACTCCGAATCTATCTAAAAAAGGCATCCAGTTCTTTTACGTCTGTCCGGTAAAAGACGAAACTAGTTCAAACATATAAAAACACTTAAAAGGTAAAGTAAACAAGAAAAATAGTACACGGGATTCATTTTGAACTTAGTTTTCTCGCTTTTCTTTTTGCGGCGGATCTGTTAGCAACATTACTTCTTTCCTCGAGAGAGGTCCTTCTCCTTCCACAAACAAAGACTTTTACTGTGGCCATTGGCTATAAAAGTTGTACTTCCATCAGTAAAGCTCCAGATTTGTAAACCCTTGTTACTCTAAATGGACCTGTCCATCTTGATATAAGCTTACCTGGAAATAACTTTAAACGTGAATTGTACAATAACACTCGATCACCTACATGGAACTCACGACTATAAATTCTCTTATCGTGAAAAGATTTCGTGCGTTCCTTGTAGATTCGAGCGTTTTCATAAGCATCAAGACGAAATTCTTCTAGTTCTGTTAACTAAAGTAATCTATGATCACCGACAGTCTTAGGATCGAAATTCATAAATCTAATAGCCCAAAAGGCCCGGTGTTCTAATTCAACTGGGAGATGACAAGATTTACCAAAAACTAGTTTGTAGGGAGAACAACCAATTGGTGTTTTAAAGGCTGTTCTGTATGCTCATAATGCATCATCCAGTTTCTCTGCCCAGTTTTTACGATTTGAGTCCACTGTTTTTTCTATAATTCTTTTAATTTCTCTATTAGACACCTCTACCTGACCACTGGTCTGTGGATGATAGGGTGTGCCTAACTTATGCGTTACACCATATTTTTCAACTATTTTAGTAAATGGTCTATTGCAAAAGTGTGACCCTCTATCACTAATGATAGCCCTCGGAATGCCATACCTAGTAAATATATTCTTTTTAAGGAACCTTATGACAACTTTGGTATCATTAGTTGGAAGAGCTTCAGCTTCTACCCATTTTGAAACATAATCTACCATTACAAGAATAAATCTTTTTCCAAAAGATATAGGGAAAGGTCCCATGAAATCTATACCCCAAACATCAAATAATTCACACTCTAAAATCGGTTGAAGAGGCATTTCATGTTTTTTCGATATATTTCCCCATTTTTGACATGATTCACAAGATTTCGCATATTTATATGCATCTCTATATAGTGTAGGCCAATAAAAACCACATTGTAAAACTTTAAAAGCGGTTTTCCACCCTCCATGATGACCTCCTGCCTCACGATCATGACAAAATGATAAAACACTTAAAATTTCATTATCAGGCACACATTTTCTGATTATCCCATCTGAACATTTACGGAAAAGGTCTGGTTCCTCCCAGTAATAAAATTTTAAGTCGTAAAAGAATTTCTTTTTCTGTTTCCAAGTCCAATGAGACGGAATATAATCACAGGTAAAGTAATTAACGATTTCTCCAAACCAAGGTGACATTTCCTTAGAAGGAATTATATTCTTTAATAACTGCATGGTTGAAGGAGTATCTATTCTAAATAGTTGTTCATCAGGAAATGAATCTTGTATTTCAATTCCCTTGTCTTCATTTTCCATTCTACTTAGATGATCTGCTACTACATTTTCACTTCCCTTTTTATCCTTAATTTCTATATCAAATTCTTGTAGTAAGAGAATCCATCTAAGAAGACGTGGTTTAGCATCTTTCTTACTTAGTAAATACTTCAGTGCTGAATGGTCTGTATAGATAATAACCTTAGATCCAACGATATACGATCTAAACTTATCTAAGGCAAAAATTACAGCCAACAGTTCTTTTTCTGTAGTTGCGTAATTAAGTTGAGAAGCGTTCAGTGTGTGAGATGCATAGTAGATTGCTTTGAGTACTTTATTATATCTTTGACCTAAAAGCGCTCCTACTACTGACCAAATCACTCGCATCACACATAATTTCAAACGGCAAACTAAATGGTGCTACTAGCACCAGTGCGATGAGTTAACCTCGCTTTTAGGGTCTGAAAGGCTTCCATACATTTACTATCAAAGTTAAAAGGTACTTCTTTTTCAAGCAAATGACTTAGCGGCTTTGCTATTCTCGAGAAATCTGCAATGAACCTTCTATAAAAACCTGCATGTCCAAGAAATCCTCTTAGGGTTCTTAAATTAACTGGTGGAGGTAACTTTTCGATTACCTCGACTTTAGCTTTATCAACTTCGAAACCTTCTTCAGAGATTCTACGTCCTAAAACAATCCCTTCTGATACCATTAAGTGACATTTTTCCCAGTTTAAAACCAAATTGGTATCTTTACAGCGTTGTAACACTCGTTCTAAGTGCGATAAACATTCATCGAAGGAATCTCCGTACACACTAAAGTCATCCATAAAAATTTCTAAAAACTTCTCGACCATGTCAGAAAATATAGCCATCATACATCTCTGAAATGTAGCTGGTGCATTACATAAACCAAACGGCATTCTTTTATAAGCGAAGGTTCCATATGGACAAGTGAAAGTGGTCTTTTCTCTATCTCCTGCTGCAATGAATATTTATAAATATCCTGAATAACCATCTAAGAAACAGTAATACTTATGTCCACTTAAGCGTTCCAACATTTGCACTATGAATGGAAGTGGATGATGATCTTTCTTAGTATGATCGTTAAGTTTTCGAAAATCAATGCACAATCGATATCCGGTAATTTCTCTTGTCGGAATCCATTCATTTTTATCATTTTCCTTTACTGTGAAACCTCCTTTCTTTGGTACCACTTGAGTTGGACTTACCCATTCACTATCTGATATGGGAAAGATTATCCCCATCTCTAATAGTTTAATAACCTCTTTCTTAACAATTAGCTGCAAATTCGGATTGAAACGGCGTTGTGGCTGAATACAAGGTTTAGCGTCTTCCTTTAGAATAATTTTATGAACGCAAATCTCAGGGCTAATTCCTTGAATACCAGCTGCTGTCCAACCAAATGCTTTCTTAGGCTTTTTCAACATTCTAAGTAATTGGTCTTCTTGTAGCTCAGTTAAGGTTGACGAAATAATAACCGGAAATAGATTATTAGTTTCAAGAAAAGCATACTTAAGATTTAAAGGAAGTGGTTTCAACTCTAGATTACTGGGTGGATCTTCTACTGAAGGTTTTAGAACTGGTCCTTCTAGTTCTAATTCCAGATACTTATGCCATGGTGGTCTAAAAGTAAAACTTCATTTGTCTAAAGAAAGGATTATCTCTTTCATTTCGGTGTCTTTCTCATCTTCTTTATAGATAGACAAAGTTAAGCATTCTTCTAATCTGTCTTCAAAAGCTGGTAACTGATTATCATTGACAGAATGAATATCTTCTATAAAAGAACATGATTCTGGTGATTTATATGGATGTTCCATAGCTTTGAATATATTGAAAGCTACTGTATCTTCGTTAACTCTCAGTATTAATTCTCCTTTTTGGACATCGATTAATGTTCTTCCTGCAGCTAGGAATGGTCGACCTAGAATAAGTGGCGCTGAATATCCTTCTTCCATTTCCATGACTACAAAATCTACTAGGAAGTAGAATCTATCTATCTTAACCAATACATCCTCGATAATTCCTTTAGGGTATTTAATCGATCTATCTGCCATTTGCAGAGTCATTTCGGTCTTCATAAGCTTTCCTATGCCTAGCTTTCTATAATCCTCATAAGACATGAGATTTATACTTGCTCCAAGATCACATAGTACCCTTTCAAACAAAAATCCTCCAATTTCACAAGGAATTGTAAAACTACCTGGATCTTTCATTTTAGGTGGTAATTTATACTGTAAAATTGCAGAACATTCTTCATTGAGGCAAATATTCTCATATTCTTCTAACTTTTTCTTGTTTGAGAGAATATCTTTCAGAAACTTTCCATAGGTAGGCATGTTAACTAGAGCTTCGATAACAGGGATATTAACATGAAGATGACGAAAAGTATCAAGGAAACGAGCATACTTCTTATCAATTTTTATTTTCTTAATTTGATCTTTAGGTGGGTAAGGTAAAGATTCTAAATCTATAACCCTTGATCCTGAAGTCATTTTCTCTTTTCCTTTCTCCTTAAATCTTGAAGTGTTACTTGTTTGCCATGTCTCATAATCTTGAGTTTTTTCTTTTAAAACATTCCCTGAATCAATCTCTACTTCAGATTCCTTCCGTTCTTCTTGTTTTTCATCCTTGTTTTCATTATCTTCCATTCTAACATGTTCCTTGAATAAAGTCCTTAAATCTTTATCCATAGGATCCTTCAAAATCCTAGGGATTTTTAACCATTTTTCACCTTCATTCTCAGGTTCCATACTTCTATTTCCTTTCAAGAAATCTTTTATGATTTCTTCTTCCTCGTCAGTGAATTCATGTTCATTTTTAGTTTCATCATTCTTACCATCTAAATCATCTTCTACTTCATTATTTCCGAAACTTTCTACTCCATTACTACCACAGAGTTTTCTACTTCTGGTAACTACAGCATTTACCTCCCTTGGATTTCTTTCAGTGTTACTTGGTAATCCTCCTAGTGGTCTGCTGTTCTTACGTTCACCTTCCCTACTCAAATGATCTTCCTGTTGAAAAGGTGTCCTAAACCCAATTGGGTTGGACAGGATCCGACCGGGTCGGGTCGTTTACAGTCTATTTAGTTCATGTAATAACTTTATTATGATTAATAAAAGTACTTATGTTATTATATATTGTTTATCTTCATATTATTTGTTGTATATATATAGTAACGTCCCTAGTATCAATCTGTGATAGAGAAACCATGATAGTGATTATGGTTGATGAGATCTCTAATCACTATAACAAGGTTGGTACTTAAATGTCTCTAGTCTTATGTATTATCAAATGGGACATTGATAGTATAATCAGACTAGCACGTATTGGATGTCTTCTATCTTTTAGAAGGTAGGGATAGATCTCGTCTATCAAAGTGTAGAGACACTTGGACTGTACGTGGACGTGTATTAGAGAATGCGTACGTTAGACTGACCCACTTACATTAAGTGTCACACTATGTGGCGGTTGTGTAGTTATCCTTTTGACCGGAGTCTTCATGGCATCACGGTGTGGATTGTCATGCTTTGACACTATTGAGATTTCTCCTAACCACGGGGCGATCATGCGGTAGTGATTGGGTATGATATTGAAGCATGCGGAGTATACATGATTGGTCGTCCGGGAATCGCGTATCCTATGATTGGGATCGAATATCCGAAATGGCCTTCTTATAAGGAATGTCTAGCTCTCGAGAATCTTTGCAAAGTGGGAGTAAATGTGTTATTCCGAGAGAGCATGATATTCAGATTATAAGATACGATCGTCAATGTATTGACACTCGAGATCTGATCGTATGAATATTATTACAAATGATAGGATTGTAAGTTACACGGTAAGCGCTTCACATGAAAGGTAGTAGTCATTGCTTTTGACTCTTCCGATGATTGGGGGTCACGGTGTGTTGCTAGACGCTATCCCGTGATCGTTAGGTATGAAGGGCATTTTAGTAAATTGCACTTTGTGTCTACGGCCAACATATTCGGAAGCCTATCGGGTCACACACATATGAACATCGAGTCGGATTAAAATGCGGTTATAGTTGATAACCAAATAAGGAAAGTTTATCTACAGACTATAAAGGTTATAGTGGTAAATTAATATGGTGGTATTTATTTATTATGAATAAATTAAATACAATATATTAATTATATATAAATTATATTAATTAAAGAATATTCCGGAAGTCAATTAGTTGACTAATGGGGCGCCACTTTTATGTGTATAAGATACACTTGGATTGTGCACTTTAATTAATAAGATTGCCATAATATTAATATAAGATATTAATTGATTTTGAAAAATAGATTTATGGTAATAAGATAATTATAATCAATATAGGATATTGGCAAAATAAATTATAATTAAAGAGATAAATCAATCTAGTTGATTTTCCTTATTTTATTGAAAAAGGTTTTCTCCTCCTCCACACCATATGGCGCCCAACCACTATATATAGGAGGTGGGTGTCAAGCTCTTTTGTACAACACAATTGCAAGAGTTCATAATTCTTGTGTAAAATAGAGAGCCTTCCATAGTGAGTTTGTGAGGGAAGAAAAGGTCCATCTAGCGAAACGGAGTTTTTCCGATATCAATCCAAGGAGGATTCCGGCAAGGGGTTCGTGTGGATTAGCGATAGAGGCCGGACACGTGGACGGCTTGCGCATTGAACTACTCTCTGTTGGCGGTCAAAGCAACGATCTTATAGATCATCAGAGGTATAACCGTCAAACTACTTAACGTGTTTATTGCATTAAACGAAGAACGATCTAAAAGGAAATCAAAATTTTAAATTCATTTGCGTTAAACTAGTGATTTCTAACGGTGGTAGCAGAGCGGACTTGAGCTTAAGCAATAAGCATAATTTAAATGCGTAGTATTTAATCGATAGATGCAAGATTTAAATCACTAAACGTTAAAACAAAAAAACAAAAATTAGGGTTCTTGGGGGTCGGCCCATTGGTGGCGCCCCCTCCAAGGGGCGGCGGCGGTGGCCCTAGGGCTGCCGTCGTCGATATCATCTTCCAATGGGGAGATCGACCCCTTTTGTTTTGTGATATTTATTGTGCATAGATATCTCGTTTGTTTAGTTGTGTCGTATGGCCAACCAATGGTTCAAATAGTTTGGACCATTGGGAAACCATATGGCATATTGGCCTTTCCAAATTTTGATTTGGAATAGCCTCAGAGTCCTTTCCAAATATTTGATTTGGAATAGGTTTAAGCCTAAGCCACTTCCAAAATTTTGATTTTGGAAAGTGGCTGTGCCTAAACTAAAACTATTTGGCCTTTCCAAATATTTGATTTGGAATAGGCCAGGCCTTTCCAAATATTTGATTTGGAATAGGTTTAGGCACAAGCCACTTCCAAAATTTTGATTTTGGAAAGTGGCTGTGCCTAGACTAAAATAATTTGGTCTTTCCAAATATTTGATTTGGAATAGGCCAGGCCCTTTCAAATATTTGATTTGTAAAGGCTTAGCTTCAGCCACTTCAAAATTTTGATTTTGGAAAGTGGCCAGGCCTAAGCTAAACTTAGTTTTGGAAAGGAAACAAATAGGAGACTTTATAATTTTAATTTTATATTTTGAATAGTTCAAATTTAATTAAAATTGAAATCGATTTAAAATTAAATGTTAATTTTAATTTTCGATTAAGTCATATAATTAATCAAAAGTTATTTAATTATTTGACATGATAAAATAAAGACGCATGAGTAGTTAAAATTAGAATTTAATCTTTTTCATAAGATAAAATTGTATGGATTAGATGTGTAGATATAATATGATTATATGGACCCCGATTGATCATGGACTCGACCAATAGGATAGATGAGAATGTTTTCTTTATGTTGGTTTTTGAAAAATTGTCCTAGGCCGTTATGAAGAACGTGACCTAGTTTACTTTTTGTAATTATCCCATTCCCGTTAGCTCCCCCCCGTGTGCGGCGGGTGTAATTATTTATTATGTAACAAGAATGGAGCAAGAAGTTGAAGACCAAGGAGAGATAAAGAACACATTGGCGTACAGCAATAAAGATCCTATTGGCGGTTGCAGATACCCTTAGTTTGTGACCCGCGGTTTCGTCAGTTTGTATTCGAAACCGCACCTAGGAAAAGTCCATGATCATACCGGTTATTTTATGCGCGGAATGTTGTGTATGTTTTACTTTATATGATATCGTAGTAATATGCATATAGTAGATGAGACCATAATTAAACCAAATTAATTAAGTGAATTAATTTAAAAATTATTCCCACGCCAAAAATCGAGCCAAAATTGTCTCCCGATATTATAATGACGGTGAAGAGCCTTTGTTCGGATCCAACTGATCGACCACCGTCGGGAGTTGACCTACCACGGGTATATCGTTATTATCGAGATATGATCGTCACGAGATCTCATGAATATCGGGTTGTGACTCGACTGAAGTCTTTCGGTGATTGGCCTCCGTCAGGGCCGTCTGACTTTAGAGACAAAGCGGGCGATCGCCACATGTAGATGCGGACTGTCAAAGAGTTGACCAGTCAACCACTGGGTGTCGCATATGATGCGACTGGTAGGAGTACCTACCTTTCGAAATTGCCGAGATTGATCGACCACCGTCGGGGATTAAGGCGACTAGATTGGATCCCAGCCACTAAAGAATTAGTCAAATTCTTGAAAGCCAATTGGGAATAGTTGGCTAGTGGGAGTAAAACCTTAGGAGATTTTTAAGTGCAAATTTAGGGTTTTACATACATGAATTTTACTTATTCTATCTTTATTTATTGTTGTAGAAAATGTCGAACAAATTGAACCTCCGTTTTATCATCGAAAACAAGCTTGACGAAACTAATTTTCTCGATTGGGAAAGAAACCTCAAAATCGTTTTGAGGCACGAGAAGATTGGCTATGTCTTGGGACGAGGCCCTACCGGAAAAGCCCGCCGAGGGTTCGGGCCGCAGATGTTGTCGAGAAGTACAACAAGCAATCGCTCGACAAGATCGATGCTACATGTATCATGCTTGCTTCTATGACACTGAGCGCGCAGAAGCTTGCATGAGTCTATGGGACGCCTACTCTATCATGGTCCACCTGAAGGAACTTTATGCTTCTCGGTCTCGACCGAGAGGTACGAGGTCTCAAGGCCCTGTTTAGTTGTAAGATGGCATACGGGGATTCTTTGTGGGGTCACACGTGCTTAAAATGATCGGGTACATAGAGAGGCTTGGGAAGCGGGCCACAAGTTAGAACGAGAGTTGAGTATTGACTTGATTCGCAATCTCTACCGATTCATTCTCATGATTCGTGATGAATCGTCACATGAACAAGATAGATTGCTCCTTGCGGAGTTATTGAACATGTTGAAGACTGCCGAGGGCACCGTAGGGAAGGGAAAGCAAGTGTTCTTTGGTCACTTGAGCAAGGGCAAGGCTAAAGCCCAAAAGAAGTCCAAGAAGGCGAAGGTCGCACCTAAGCCAACGCCTAAGATAGCGAAAGATAAATCCAAGGATGCTTGCTTCCATTGCGGTGAGACCGGACATTGGAGGAGAAACTGCAAAGGCTTCTTGAGTACCAAGAAGAAGCATTCTAATGCTTCGACTTCAGGTATATTTATGATTGAGATCAATATTGCTTCTTCTAAGTCTAACCACTAGGTATTAGATCATTGGTTGTGGTTCTCATATTTGTACTGAATATGCTGGGGACTAAGAAGAACTAGAGATCCGAGGAAAGGAGAGGTGGACCTACGCGTTGGAAATGGAGCAAGTGTTTGTTGCTATTTGGTGTGTAGGAGTTTATTTTCTTTCATTTCCCGAGTGGGCTAGTACTAGAACTCAATAATCGTTATTTTGTTCCCGCTCTTACGAAGAGCATTATTTCTATTTCCGCATTAGATGTTGATGGTTTTTCATTTACGTTTGAGAATAAATGTTGTTCTTTTTCACGTGATGGAATCTTTTATGGTACTGGCATACTTAGCAATGGTCTCTACATATTAGATATGAATGTTGACGTACTTAATATAAATAACAAGAAAGCCAAAACAAATGACTTGAATGAATCCTACTTATGGCATTGTAGACTTGTCCATATAAATAAGAATCGCATTTCCAAACTTTATAAAGATGGAATGTTGGATCAATTCGACACGAATCGTTTGGACGTATCACGAAGCTTGTTTACTTGGCAAGATGACAAAGTCACCTTTCGATGGCAAAGGGATAAGAACCAATGAATTACTTGAGCTCATACACACCGATGTGTGTGTGGCCCAATGTCAATTCAAGCCAAAGGAGGATACTCTTATTTTATCACTTTCACAGATGACCGTTTCGTTATGGTTATATATACTTAATGAAGTATAAGTCTGAAGCTTTTGAAAAGTTCAAGGAATTCAGAAGCGAAGTGGAGAAACAACTAGGTAAAGAAATCAAAACACTTCGATCCGATCGAGGTGGAGAATACCTAGATGGAGAGTTTCAAGATTATTTGAAGGAGAATGGGATTCTACTGAATGGACTCCTCCCGGACGCCACAAATGAATGGCGTGTTCGAGAGGAGGAACCGCACCTTGTTAGACATGGTGCGATCCATGATGAGCTACGTGATTCTTCCAAAATCGTTTTGGGGTATGCTCTTGAAACCGCATCCTATACATCGAACCGAGTTCCATCAGAGACGGTTGAGTCCACTCTTATGAAGTGTTCAAAGGGAAGAAACCAACACTAGGTTACATGAAACCTTGGGGATGTCCGATTTATATGAAACGGACCATGCGACAAGCTGGAACCTAGATCGACAAATGTCTGTTTGTGGGTTATCCTAGGAAACCAAATGATACCAATTTTACCATCCCGAGGAACAAAAGGTGTTTGTTGCCGGGATCGCCACTTCTAGAGAAAGAGTTTATTCGGATAGGGTCGGTGGGAGTAAAATTGATCTTGAAGAAATTCGAGAACCACTTACGGATGACAGTCCGTTGATGGAAGTAGAGGAGACACCACATACAAATGTGGCGCCACCCTCTACTGTAGACACACTAGCACCTCGAAGATCCACCAGGGAACGCCGTGAACCCGAAAGGTACACTGGCGTGTATCTCATGGAAGATGAGGACCCTAGAACTTATGAGGAAGTGCTATTAAGGAATGACAAAGAGAAATGGCTGGAAGCCATGAATTCTGAAATGGAATCCATGAAAGACAACCAAGTTTGGAACTTAGTTGACCCACCTGAGGGAATAGTTCCCATAGGGTGTAAATGGGTCTTTAAGAGAAAGACCGACATGGACGGTAACGTGACTACCTACAAGGCTAGGTTAGTGGCAAAAGGTTATAAGCAAAGACAAGGAGTTGACTATGACGAAACCTTTTCGCCTGTTGCCATGTTAAAATCCATTAGAATTTTGCTCGCTATTGCAGCATACCATGATTACGAAATCTGGCAGATGGATGTGAAAACAGCTTTCCTTAACGGGAACCTGTCTGAGGAAGTGTATATGACACAGCCTGAGGGTTTCACAACCAATGACGCCAGGATGGTGTGTAAACTGCAAAGATCCATTTATGGGTTAAAGCAAGCTTCTCGGAGTTGGAATCTTCGCTTTGATGAGATAATCAAACAGTTTGATTTCATCAAGAATGAAGATGAGCCCTGTGTTTACAAGAAGGTTAGTGGGAGTGCCATTGTGTTCTTAGTGCTTTATGTAGATGACATATTGCTCATAGGGAATGATGTGCCTATGTTACAATCAGTCAAAGCTTGGTTATCCAAGAACTTTCTATGAAGGACTTGGGTGATGCAAATTATATTCTAGGAATAAAGATCTATAGAGATAGATCTAAAAGGTTGCTTGGTCTGTCGCAATCCACCTACATAGACAAGATGCTGAAGAGATTCAGCATGGAGCAGTCCAAGAAAGGATTGCTGCCCATGTCACATGGGGTCTACCTGTCAAAGGGAATGAGTCCTAAGACAGAGGAGGAAAGGGCACAAATGAGTAAAGTCCCTTATGCTTCGGCAATCGGGTCTATCATGTATGCCATGTTATGCACAAGACAGGACGTCTCCGTACCTCTTAGTATGACTAGTAGGTACCGGTCAATCCAGGTGATGGTCACTGGATTGCGAGTCAAGAATATCCTTAAGTACTTGAGACGTACTAGGGATATGTTCTTGGTTTTCGGAACGATGATTTAGTATTACGAGGTTACACGGATGCCGGTTTCAAACCGACAAGGATGACTTTAAGTCACAACTGGATTTGTTTTCACGCTTAACGGGCGGGCGAAAGGGTGGAAGAGTTCCAAGCAAGAGACTACGGCGGACTCTACAACGGAAGCCGAATACATAGCAGACCTCGGAGGCGGCAAAGGAAGCGATTTGGATGAAGAAGTTCATCACTGAGCTCGGTGTGGTTCCCTCCATTGAAGGTCCAGTGCCTCTGTACTGTGATAATAATGGAGCGATATCTCAGTCAAAGGAACCAAGGTCTCATCGAAGTCCAAACATGTGCTACTGGCGCTATCACTTGATTTAGAGATAGTAGATAGAGGAGATGTAAAGATAGAGAAAGTCCACACGGATGATAACATAGCTGATCCGTTAACCAAGGCATTGTCTCAAGCTAAGCATGAGAAACATGTTCACTTGCACGGGCTTCGGCATATGGGTGATTGGTTTTAGGCCAAGTGGGAGATTGTTGAAAAGGTGTCCTAAACCCAATTGGGTTGGACCGGATCCGACCGGGTCGGGTCGTTTACAGTCTATTTAGTTCATGTAATAACTTTATTATGATTAATAAAAGCACTTATGTTATTATATATTGTTTATCTTCATATTATTTGTTGTATATATATAGTAACGTCCCTAGTATCAATCTATGATAGAGAAACCATGATAGTGATTATGGTTGATGAGATCTCTAATCACTATAACAAGGTTGGTACTTAAATGTCTCTAGTCTTATGTATTATCAAATGGGACATTGATAGTATAATCAGACTAGCACGTATTGGATGTCTTCTATCTTTTAGAAGGTAGGGATAGATCTCGTCTATCAAAGTGTAGAGACACTTGGACTGTACGTGGACGTGTATTAGAGAATGCGTACGTTAGACTGACCCACTTACATTAAGTGTCACACTATGTGGCGGTTGTGTAGTTATCCTTTTGACCGGAGTCTTCATGGCATCACGGTGTGGATTGTCATGCTTTGACACTATTGAGATTTCTCCTAACCACGGGGCGATCATGCGGTAGTGATTGGGTATGATATTGAAGCATGCGGAGTATACATGATTGGTTGTCCGGGAATCGCGTATCCTATGATTGGGATCGAATATCCGAAATGGCCTTCTTATAAGGAATGTCTAGCTCTCGAGAATCTTTGCAAAGTGGGAGTAAATGTGTTATTCTGAGAGAGCATGATATCCAGATTATAAGATACGATCGTCAATGTATTGACACTCGAGATCTGATCGTATGGATATTATTACGTTGATAGGATTGTAAGTTACACGGTAAGCGCTTCACATGAAAGGTAGTAGTCATTGCTTTTGACTCTTCCGATGATTGGGGTCACGGTGTGTTGCTGCCAGACGCTATCCCGTGATCGTTAGGTATGAAGGGCATTTTAGTAAATTGCACTTTGTGTCTACGGCCAACATATTCGGAAGCCTATCGGGTCACACACATATGAACATCGAGTCGGATTAAAATGCGGTTATAGTTGATAACCAAATAAGGAAAGTTTATCTCTAGACTATAAAGGTTATAGTGGTAAATTAATATGGTGGTATTTATTTATTATGAATAAATTAAATACAATATATTAATTATATATAAATTATATTAATTAAAGAATATTCCGGAAGTCAATTAGTTGACTAATGGGGTGCCACTTTTATGTGTATAAGATACACTTGGATTGTGCACTTTAATTAATAAGATTGCCATAATATTAATATAAGATATTAATTGATTTTGAAAAATAGATTTATGGTAATAAGATAATTATAATCAATATAGGATATTGGCAAAATAAATTATAATTAAAGAGATAAATCAATCTAGTTGATTTTCCTTATTTTATTGGAAAAAGGTTTTCTCCTCCTCCACACCATATGGGGCGCCCCAACCACTATATATAGGAGGTGGGTGTCAAGCTCTTTTGTACAACACAATTGCAAGAGTTCATAATTCTTGTGTAAAATAGAGAGCCTTCCATAGTGAGTTTGTGAGGGAAGAAAAGGTCCAGTCTAGCAGCCGGAGTTTTTCCGATATCAATCCAAGGAGGATTCCGGCAAGGGGTTCGTGTGGATTAGCGATAGAGGCCGGACACGTGGACGGCTTGCGCATTGAACTACTCTCCGTTGGCGGTCAAAGCAAAGATCTTATAGATCATCTGAGGTATAACCGTCAAACTACTTAACGTGTTTATTGCATTAAACGAAGAACGATCTAGAAAAGGAAATCAAAATTTTAAATTCCGCTGCGTTAAACTAGTGATTTCCTAACACTTCCATATTTCTTAATGAGGCTTCTATCGTTCTCATTCTGGTATCATGGCCACTCATAGATGTTTTTATTGTACTCATATCTTTAGTGACTGTACCTATAGAAGTCATCATTGTTTCCATATTTTTAGCTTGAGTAGACACCACACCCATCATATTTTCCATTAGTTTCTCCCATTTTTCAATCCCTTTTGCAGGCTGAGTTGAACTTTGAGTTACTGGTATACTTTGAGTGGTGTGTTGAGGATAGGTTCTGGGTAATGATTGTAAATTCTGATTAGAGGTATCTCCCTGATAAACTTGATTATTAGACGAATTCCTATATGGAACTGGATATGGCGGTTGTCCGTGCTTACTAGGGTTTTCAGACCATCGAAAAGTTGGGTGATCTCTTCTAATAGCATTAAACGAGTTTGAATATGCATTGTTCAAATTCCTATGCTGCTGAAGAAAACTTACCTCCTCTCTCGAATATCCTTTTGGTTCTTCAATCCCTATTGGCATATTATCCTGATTTGAGTATTCAGTGGGTGTACTATTTTCTGAACTTAGGTTTTTGTTAGATTGTAGGCCATCAAATTTTCTACTCAAATTATCCAAATGTGCTAGAACTTCACGTATTAGATGTACATTCTCCGCAAAAGCTACTTTTTCGGTGCTAGAACCGGTTTCCCACATTCTGTTATTTTTGGAAATCTTTTCTATAGCATCGTAAACTGTTTGTGCTTCACTCATCATTAAAGAACCACCACATGCATGGTCTACATCCGCACGTGAGTCTTTTCGTAATTTACGACAGAAAAGTTAGATTTGCATATCTAAGGAATAACCATGGTCGGGACAAGCTCTTAATAATTTTTTAAATCTTTCCCAGGCATTCCCAAGCGTTTCTTCAGATCCCTGTCTAAAGTTAGCAACCTCGACTTTTAATTCCAAATTTCGTCCTGGAGTGAAATATTGTTTCAAGAATTCGGTTTGAATATCCTCCCAACTAGTCAGTGAGTGAGGTGGAAGAGACATAAACCAATCTCATGCTCGTCCTTTTAAAGAAAAAGGAAACATAGACATTCTTGTTAATTCACGATGAGCACCTTGACTTTTGGCTGTATTGCACAATTCTTCAAAAAGATAGAGATGATGATGTGGATCTTCATCATCCTCTCCTAGAAATTGGGCTCTTGCGTCAATTAAACCAAAAAGATGAGATTTAATTTCGAAATTGTTTGCTCCTTCATTTGGTAAAAGAATGGGATTATTAGTCCGGTTCCTTCTTATGGTCTGATCACAAATAGGTCTCGGGTTTGGTGGGTTATTACGATTATTCTGGTTCCGATACTGATTATTCCTATTATTAGGATTTTGATTATTATTAGGGTTAATAGGGTGTTGTCCATGCCCTAGAGCATGTTCTAGCCCTTGTTCAGGTGTTTCATCACTGATTTCGGCCATTCTCGTATTTCTGTTTGAAGATGATTCGTGGTCAGGATTTCCCTGACTAGTATGACCACGTTTACTCTCTACTCTTAACTGCCTTTCGTAAGTATTTATGTCAGGCTTATAAGGAGTGAGCGGGGCCTTACCACTTCTGGTCATCAACTAACGAAAATAGAAAATACTCGACTTTTGTAAAAGAAGAAAATTGGTAACTCAAAGAAAGTAGATACCAACGAAAAATAAAATAGAAATGAGATAAGAGATAGTGTTGACTTATCCTCGAGAATTTTGAGCTGATACAAGTAGTAACCATAGACACAAAGAAAAATTAGCGACGTGTTCCCCGGCAACGGCGCCAGAAAGCTGACGGACGTTTTCTAGTGCTATACAATCCTTACCGGCAGTGTACCGGGTCAAATTATAGTGCTAGTATGGTGAGTCAGGTGTCGAATCCTCAGGGAAATGTGGTAATTCTTTTAAGTGTCGTTAAACACCAAACAGCTATTATTATCTCGATCTAAATCGCAGGTTTTATCATACGAGTCGTTACTATACTAATAAACAGAAAATAATTTCATAAATCACAACTAAACTATTATTATATATATAAATACATAAATATATATAGTAATACATAACCAGATACAATATATATATATATATATATATATATATATATATATATATATATATATATATATATACCAATATATTAAATACTAATAATTATTATAGAACTAGCCAAGATATATATAATTGAATTATTCAATCTTTTCGGTTTAACGGATGTGCTCGATCTTCCTTTTATTAGGTCCAATTGAGTAAATGAAACGGTGCACTCTCGAGGTTGACAATTCCTCCTCACACGAGCGTATGAAATTGTCGGATGTCAATTTGTCATCGATTCAATCTCCACAACCGCGCCCATGCTAATCTCGATTAGTCTCGAGCAGTGCAGTACAAATCTACCCGGATAAAAGAGGTTGCTCCGTTTGTCAGACGGCCGATGTTATTCAAAAGGCTCCGGTTGTCAGGCGGATCGATTTAACTTTCCGGTGTTAGTTTCAATTAAACTGTTGATTTTAACATTATTACGATCTTGAGCACAAATTTTAATAAGATTCATCTTTCCCAAGACAAATCTGCCCCCGGGTAGGAAATAGGATTCCGTTGTCACGCTTTCGCACGGCCAATTTTACCCTCCGGTTTTTCTATCATTTATCTCATATCCTAACTTCTCTGGTCAGTTCATCGTTAGGTTATATGTTGTGATTCATTTTGATTAATTACTTCAATCTGAATATTATCAATACGTTGCAAAATAGAAAAAGATTCAATTAACTCAATTTTTGTCAATTTTACTTAGATAACATTCATTTACCGAAAAGATCGAAATAATACGATTACATAACCTTGGTTAGTTATTAGATTTAGCCTAATAACATTATAACAATTAAAAAGATAAAAACAACAAACATAAATACTTTAGAAAATTACCCGATTACAACTGCTGATTCAGAGGTCGTATTCTTCCGGACATTACAACGACTTCAACAACATTGATCTTCCGATAATTTCCCGAGCATTACAACGATACTACTATTTATTTATGGCATAAGGCCTATATACATACATACTACTAAGAAAAGAGGTTTAGAAAATATATTGGTACCCCTCTGCAGGCTGCATGAAATGTCCATTTATAGGCAGATTTTTCCTGGCCGGATCGATCCGGGATCAAGGTCGGATCGATCCGGGAATAAAAAACATTATCACTTGCTTATTTTCTGCAGAACCATGTGCTAATCATCATTACTTCGCATTATTTGATAATCCGGATCGATCCGAGGTGATGTCGGATTGATCCGTATGCATCAATATATATCTCACATGAATCTGTACAATGCCTTAGATGAGATGAAATGTAAAGCTTTCCCTGCACTGCTAACAGGAAGGGCCAGAGAATGGTTCAACAAAATTCCTCCTAAGTCGATCTCCGACTTCGGAACCCTAACTCGGAAGTTCGTCCACGCCTTCATCGCAGCTCGTCCTTTACAGAGAAATCAGACTCACCTTCTAACTTTGAAGCAGAAGCAAGATGAGTCCGTTCTTCACTTTATAAAGCATTTTAATGAAGAGTCCGCACAGGTGCGGGATGCAGATGATCGACTACTGATCGCCTCTTTCATGGCAGGTCTACGAGAGGGACGGCTGCACGCTAAGCTGAACAACAAACTTCCTCGAACAATGGAAGAATGTTTAGATGTAGCCTATAAACATTGTCAGGAAGAAGAAGCAAATAGGCTAAAAAGAGAAATGGAAAGAGGTGAAGGAAAGAAAAGCAAGTCTGAAGATAAGTCAGAAAAGAAAAGGAAGTCGGTTTGGGATCGGGTAACTGTGCCCATCTCAGATCGGTTAGGGAAGAAATGAGCTTTGCAAGATAGAGACTTCATCCCTTTGAACAGATCTCGCGAGCAGGTCCTCGCAATCATGGAAAGAAATGGTGTAGCCAAGGTCCACCACCAATGAGGGGACCCAGAGAGAAAAGAGACCTTAACAAGTTTTGTAAGTATCATCAGGATGTTGATAATTATTCAGAGCAATGTCGGGATCTGATCAGAGATATTGATGCAGTAGTAATGGAAGGAAAGCTGGACGAGGTCGTAGATCGATCTCATCAGGCCGAACCGCACGGCCGGCGTGAGTTCAAGCGCAGAAATAACTACAAAAATAGAGGATACAGAGATGAGTTTTAAAGAAGAAGAGACCACTCCCCAGACCCTAATGGTTAGTTGGATAATCGCCCTATGAACACGGTCAATACGATCTCAGGGGGGCCGAACAACACGAGCAGAGCTGAAGATTCAAACAGTAGCAGGTCTATGCTCCTACTCAAACGAGTAAAAGACAAAGACTGATAGGAGAAGTGACCAATGGTCCTAAGGACTCCCTCCCGTTAGTAATCTACAATGAGGGGTTAGTTATAGAGGCGGTGATCAGTAAGAATCTGATGAAGCGAATATGTGTAGATACCGGCAGTGCTGTGAACGCCCTTTACTATAATGTTTTCATAGCTATGGGATTGAAAGATGCCGAACTCACCCCTGTTTAGGCTAATTTGTTCGGCTTTGCCGGACCCAGTTCATCCACTGGGTATGATCAAACTTCCAACCACTTTCGGGGAAAGAACTAAGGGCAGGACACTGATGGTGGA
Source organism: Gentiana macrophylla (assembly GCA_026214975.1). Lineage (NCBI taxonomy): Eukaryota > Viridiplantae > Streptophyta > Magnoliopsida > Gentianales > Gentianaceae > Gentiana > Gentiana macrophylla. The sequence goes on from CM047805.1 coordinate 2,970,502, forward strand.
TTATGTGGTATTTATTCACCCCTCAGCATATAATGTGGTTATGGGAAGACCGGCACTAATCGACCTTCGAGCTGTAATCTCACCAGCTCATGTTAGTATGAAGTTCCCTATAAGAGAAGGCTTGGTAGAAATCAAAGGCGATGTGGAAATATCCAGGAGTTGTTACACGGCAACAGTAAATGGAAAGATAATGGTTCAACAAGTGAGAATCGAAGAGTTGCTCCCTGAAGATGAAGAGAGTTGGTCATCTGAAGATCAGACAAAGTTTTTTTTGTCTATGGGACGAACAGACTGACTCAACAATTAGTGGGGGAACATGGATCCCAGCCTCATATAAGGAATCTTTGATAACTCTCTTGAAAGAATTCTAGGATGTGTTCGCATGGAAAACTGAAGACATGCCAGGATTATCGCCAGAGCTAGCCATACACAGGCCTAACATAGATCCGAACAAGAGTTCTGTTCGTCAAAAGAAAATGCACTTTGCCTCTGAACGTATCTCGGCAATTAAGCAAGAAGTTACCAAATTGTTGCAGGCCAACATCATTAAAGAAGTCATGTATCCAGAATGACTAGCAAACCTAGTGCTGGTCAAGAAGCCAGATGGGAGTTCGAGGATGTGAGTTGACTTTACTGATCTCAACAAAGCATGTTTGAAACATTGTTACGCCTTGCACAAGATTGATCGTCTAGTGGACTCAGCAGTGGGATATAAAGTGTTTGCATTCCTAGATGCATACAAAGGATATCATCTGATCACAATGGATCCCCAAGATGCGGAAAAAACATCCTTCATAACAGAATTTGGGACGTACTGATATGTCACTATGCCCTTCGGCCTGAAGAACGCTGGAGGAACATATCAAAGGGCGGTCAACCAGATATTTGCCCAACAAATTGGGAGATGCATGGAGGTGTATGTGGACGACCTCCTAATCAAAAGCAGGACTCTTGATCAATATTTAACAGATGTCAGAGAGGTATTTGAGGTACTGAGGCAGACTCAAATGAAGCTTAACCCTAAAAAATGCACATTTGGGGTCAGATTAGGCAAATTCCTAGGATATATGATATCCAAAGAAGGAATAAGAGCCAATGCTCTGAAAGCCATGCAACCGCCAAAAAGCATTAAAGATGTACAGCGGCTAACCGGACGAATAGCAACGCTGAACAGGTACTCTTTAGATCGGCACAGCGTGCCTTACCTTTTTTCAAAATTCTGAGAAGAGCAAGTCCTTTCCAATGGGATGAGGAAAGTCAAAAAGCATTTGAAGAACTGAAATTGTACTTGGCCGAACTACCCATGCTAATAGCTCATCAGGAAGGAGAATCTTTATATGTACACTTGGCAGTATGTGAAAAAGCGCTAAGCGCTGTACTGGTCAAAGAGCAAGACGGACATCAAATACCAGTTTTCTTTGTGATCAAAGCACTCCATGGACCAGAGGTCAGATATTCAAATGCAGAAAAGTTGGCATTGGCATTGGTGCATGCCTCCAGGAAGTTAATACCTTACTTCCAGGCACATCCAATCACGGTGATCACCGATCAGCCTTTACGGCAAATCTTAGGACGACCAAAAACCTCAGGAAGGTCGGCAAAGTGGGTCATGGAACTGGTAGAGTACGATATTCATTTTTGTCCCTGAACTGCCATTAAAGCACAAGCCTTAGCAGACTTCCTTGCCGAAGGGATCGTTGTTCTCCTAGAGGACGATCAGCCCAAACATGAAGAGAACAAACGGAAACTATATGCGGATGGTGTAGCGAACAAAGAAGGGGCAGGGGCAGGCCTCCTGCTCGTCAGTCCGAAAGGGGAAGAATTCCCCTACGCCTTGCGGTTTGGGTTTCAAGCCACTAATAATGAAGCAGAGTATGAAGCCTTAATTACGAGGCACAAGCGGCAAATAATCTTGGGAGCGAGATAGTACGCAAGTTTACAGCAATTCACAGCTCATTGTAAACCATATAAACGGCGAATATGAAGCTAAAGATGAGCCAATAAAAAAGTACCTAACAGTGGCTCGATCTCTATTAGAAAAGTTTCAACAGGTCCAGGTTGACCGGATACCCCGAGCAGAGAATAGAAGAAGCGGACGCCCTATCAAAACTAGCGTCAAACTTTGTGCCGGACAAGAAAGTATTGGTGGAGCTCCTCAAAGAAAGGAGTTACGATCAGAAGAGCGTTCAGCCGATCTGGCAAGCCAGTACGTGGATGGATCCTATTGTGTCCTACCTCAGAGATAGAATTATGCCCTAAGACAAGGTTCAGGCTAGAAAGATGTAACTCTTAGCGACCCGATACTCGCTGTTCGAGAATGTCCTTTATCGCAGGTCGTATATTGCACCCTGGCTTAGATGCGCAACAACTGAAGAAGGGAAATACCTTCTCAGAGATACACTTGGGAATTTGCAGAAATCATCCCGGAGCTCGAATAGTAGCAAGGAAGTGTAGGCTGTTCGGCTACTATTGGCCAACAATGCTGGAAGATGCCAAAGAATTGGTGGAAAAGTGTAAATCGTGCCAGGAGCATGATAATCTGTCACATCAACCGTCTCAAGATATGGTTCCCGTGGTGTCCCTTTGGCTCTTCGATCAGTGGGGGGTGTAACTAGCGGTACCACTTCAGCGAGCTCCCGACAATGTCCGATTTATAATAGTAGCAGTGGACTATTTCACCAAGTGGGTTGAAGCTGAACCACCGACTACCCTAACGGGGAAGCAAATACAGAAATTTCTATGGAAGAACATAGTATGCAGATATGAGATCCCAAAGAATTTAATTTCAGACAATGGAACTCAGTTTGAAGACAAAATAGTCAAGGAATGGTGTGCTGAACTTCTCATAACTCAACACTTTACGTCTGTTGGCCATTCTCAAGCTAATGGGCATATCGAATAGACCAACAGGCAGATCAAAACTGGGCTGAAGAAACGCCTAGAAGAGGAGGGAGATAATTGGACCGAGCACCTGCATAATATCTTATGGACGTACAGGACAACTCCCAACTCGGCCACTGGAGAAACTCTGTTCAGCTTAGCATACGGGTGCGAGGCAGTAATTCCGGCCGAGATCGGCCTACCATCGCCACGATCAGCAATTAACTGAGCTCAAGCACTCAAAAAATGAAGAACAGCAATTAACTGAGCTCAAGCACTCAAAAAATGACCTGGAAGAAGCTTAGAATGTGGCCTTCATTAAAATGGCCAAATATAAACAGCGCATATCTCAGTATTACAACTCCCGGGTTAAACAATCATATTTCAAAGTGGGAGATCTGGTGCTCAGAAAGAATGAGGTCAGCAGACAAGGGCCACAAGGAAAACTTGACCCGAACTGGGAAGACCCCTACAAAGTGGTCAAGGTGCATTGAAAATGAGCATATCAGCTGGCTGATGCAACTGGCAGGACTATACCGCGCATCGGGAATGCCTCCAACCTGAGGAAATTTTATGTCTAGGACAGGTTCCAGACTTTATTTATTATTTCTGTTTTAAACTTTATGTCTCAAAAAGGTGTAATCAAACATCAGTTATTATAATAAATTATTATTCTGCACAAGTGCATTGCTTGTTTCATATGATTGATTAAAGTTTGCAAAGGACAAACTTCATAAGTCTGCAGGACCGATGATCAAAACTGAGCTGCAAAGCAGTCTAAGAAGTTGGTAAAACCAAAAACTTCATAAGTCTATTGGATAGACGATCAGAACTGAGTTGCAAGTCAGACTCAGAAAAGTTTGCAAAAGACAAACTTTATACGTCTGCAGGACAGACAAAACGAACTGAGCTGCAGGTCAGACTCAGAAAAATTTGCAAAGGACAAACTTCATAAGTCTATAGGACAGACGATCAGAAGTGAGCTGCAGGTCAGACTCAGAAATTTTTGCAAAAGACAAACTTCACGGGTCTGCAGGATAGACTATACGAACTGAGCTGTAAGGTAGACTCGGAAGTTGGTGAAATCCAAACTTAACCGCACAACAGACGAACATAACTGATGTACGCTCAGAACTGAGACGCATTATAAACACAGAAAGTTTGAAATAATCAAACTTTCTAAGTCTGTAGGACAGACGATCAGAACCATTATAAACTCAAATTTTTTGAAATAATCAAACTTTAAGTCTGCAGGATAGACGATCAGAGCCAACACAAAAGCACATCATTCAAAAAGCAAAGCTTATAAATGATGTACTTGAGAAACAAAGTACCTAAGTTATGCTTGAATAAAAAGTAAGGCGTAAAGGGCCGACCAAAAAGAAATAACAGAACAAGTGCCTAAAAGGCATATATTGTCAAATAGAACAAGTGCACAAAGGCACACATTGTCAAAACAAAAGACAATAAAAAGTTTGAAATAATTACAAGTGTTTCAAAATAAAAAATAAAATTACAAGCCTAAGACTCGCAGAAGGATCTTGTTGAGAAGGCGTCGGAAGAAGCACCAGGAGGATTGAGTGAAGACTTGCAGCTTCTTGAGCAAGCAGCAGTCTGGGCATACTTCTTGGCCAGATCTTCATTGGCCTGAAATTCTGTAAGTCTAGCCTCATAGACTCTGTTACCTCCAGGTTTGCGAAGCCCCCCATGGGGAAGATTCTCAATAACCAGCTGAGGACACTGCTCATTAGCTTGATCCACACCCAGGGTGTACCCATGATTCAAGATTGACCAAGTAAAACATTTAAAGCCCCAGTAAAGTGAGCAGAGCTCTTGTACTCATGAATAGCTTGGGCGATCTGCACAGGCATCACAGCTTTGAGCCCCTCATTCTCAGTTCAGAGTTGTGCCATGGCCTCCTCCTGCTCTGAAATTTGCCTGGCGTAATCGGCGCTGGTAGTCCTTAACTCTTGCATCTCGGCCTACTAGGCCAGAATGATCTTATTCAGATTAGCGATCTGCTGGTCTTTGGACAGAGACTCGTCCTTATGTTTTTACGGCTGGCTGAGAGGTCAGCAATCCGTTTCACCAAGGAGCTCTTCTGGGAAGAGAAGCTGTTAAGCCTATTCAGAACTTCCTTCCCATCCTTGACAACTTTGTGAGAACATTAAGAGGTCGATGACGGTAATAAGATAACCAAAAAAAAAAAGACAAAGGCAAAGATAGATTCCTACGGTTGTTATACTCACTTGGGTAAGCCTCATGTAAGGCTCAGGCCGAAGTCGGACAAACAAGCCGCCTCGATCGATTCGGGGCCATTCTTAATGGTCTAAGGTGACACCCGATCCGGCGATGTCCTCAAAAGATGTTTATTAACCTTGAGTGGAGCATACATCGGTGGAAGTTGATGATAGTTCCAACCAGCCAGTTCGGGGTGCCCGCCGTGACGGATAAAAAAGAAGTGGGTCTTCCACTCATGAATATAAGTTTTTCCTTTGGAAAGAATGGGGATGCCTCTTCGGTGGTCAGTTCGGCGTGGAAAATAATACCACCCGCTATGATTCCTAACCTTCTTATGCTGATAGAAAGTCCTAAACAAATTTATAGAGAACTCAATATCTACACATCTACAGAAAATCACGAAGCCGGTGATCGCTCTAACCCCATCGGGGGCGATCTTGGCAGATCCCAGATGGTAATGTCTCAAAACGGCCAAAAAGGCCGGACAGAACGTGACCCTAAGGCCACATAAGAACCTCTCCCTGTACAGAGTAAAGTACCCCTCCGGGGGATGATGAGCATATAGATTCGCACCTCCAAGAAGACGGGGAGAGTATTGGTCCATGTCAACATTGTATCGATTCTGGATCCGAAGGATATCATCTGTGTAAGCTTGGATCTAACCACAAAACAACTTATGGCTGACCTAGCAGTCATGTGTGCTCTAATACTTTGATTCAAAGAAGTAAACCCAAAACCAGAAAGAGGCCTAGATGGATTAGCAGGCTGGGGATCTACAACTAACTGCTCAGTTTCGCTACGATCAGAAACATGATTAGAAGCATGGATCTCTAATTGAGCCCTAGACTGATGAACTTCTACCTCAGACTTGGACTGGGATTCAAATTCCCTTTGCATTGAACTACTAGGTACATCGGAGTATAGTAAGGGCGAATCAAGGTCGATCCACGAGAGACAATGCAACTTTAAGTATAAATGATTCTAGCCTAACTAAGAAGCGACATATATGGTCTTTGACCAACAATAAACATGAAAGAAACTTGGTATTCCTCCCCCTCTTACCACCGATCTACTAACTTGGATTAGTTAATCTCTATATTTACATCCCCACATAATTTCCTTAAATTAATCGAGCTAGCTTTTAATTAAGTTTTAAGCTACGGGTGCAACTCACTAACCCTATCTACTCCGACCATGGTAGTAGCAATCTATATGCAAGCTACCCTCCTTAATTAGTCCGTAATAGCCATACGCATAAAGAACTAGAATTGCCGATATCGAAGCGCTAACTCATCTGACTAACCCGCTGAAGCGGATGTCGACACCGATCAAGACGTTCTAGGGTCCATCAAGACTATGTCCAAACTAACACTTCACTATCAGTACTTCAAGTTAATTTACGAATACAATACGCATATTGGCCAGATCTAAACTACTATTAATTAAGCTTGTCGATCAGCGAAGCGTCGTGAATCCTGCAGATTAAGTTTCGACGGACGTTTTCTAGTGCTATACAATCCTTACCGGCGAGTGTACCGGGTCAAATTATAGTGCTAGTATAGTGAGTCAGTGTCGAATCCTCGTGGAAATGTGGTAATTCTTTTAAGTGTGGTTAAACACCAAAGCGACTATTATTATCTCGATCTAAATCGAGGTTTTATCATACAGTCGTTTCTTATACTAATAAGCAGAAAATAATTTCATAAATCACAACTAAACTATTATTATATATATAAATACATAAATATATATAGTAATACATACTTGATACAATATATATATATAGATATATAGATACCAATATATTAAATACTAATAATTATTATAGAACTAGCCAAGATATATATAATTGAATTATTCAATCTTTTCGGTTTAATGGATGTGCTCGATCTTCCTTTTATTAGGTCAATTGAGTAAATGAAAGCGGTGCACTCACGAGGTTAACAATTCCTCCTCACACGAGCGTATGAAATTGTCATATGTCAATTTGTCATCAGTTCAATCTCCACAAGCCGCCCCATGCTAATCTCGGTTAGTGCGAGCAGTGCAGTACAAATCTACCCCGGATAAAGAGGTTGCTCCGTTTGTCCAGACGGCCGATGTTATTCAAAAGGCTCCGGTTGTCAAAGCGGATCGATTTAACTTTCGGTGTTAGTTTCAATTAAGCTGTTGATTTTAACATTATTACGATCTTGAGCACAAATTTTAATAAGATTCATCTTTCCCAAGACAAATCGCTGCGGGTAGGAAATAGGATTCCGTTGTCACGCTTTCGCATACGGCCAATTTTACCCTCCGGTTTTTCTATCATTTATCTCATATCATAACTTCTCTGGTCAGTTCATCGTTAGGTTATATGTTGTGATTCATTTTGATTAATTACTTCAATCTAAATATTATCAATACGTTGCAAAATAGAAAAAGATTCAATTAACTCAATTTTTGTCAATTTTACTTAGATAACATTCATTTACCGAAAAGATCGAAATAATACGATTACATAACCTTGGCTAGTTATTAGATTTAGCCTAATAACATTATAACAATTAAAAAGATAAAAACAACAAACATAAATACTTTAGAAAATTACCCGATTACAACTGCTGATTCAGAGGTCGTATTCTTCCGGACATTACAACGACTTCAACAACATTGATCTTCCGATAATTTTCCGAGCATTACAACGATACTACTATTTATTTATGGCATAAGGCCTATATACATACATACTACTAAGAAAAGAGGTTTAGAAAATATATTGGTACCCTCTGCGCAGTTTGCATGAAATGTCCATTTATAAGCGATTTTTCTGGCGGATCGATCCGGGATCAAGGTCGGATCGATCCGGGAATAAAAACATTATCACTTGCTTATTTTCTGCAGAACCATGTGCTAATTATCATTACGCCGCATTATTTGATAATCCGGATCGATCCGAGGTGATGTCGGATTGATCCGTATGTAATTTTTCCATTTTCTAGTGAAACTTGATAAAATCATATCTTGAGTTTTAGATCTCCAATTGACATGATTCAAGAAGTGTTGGAAAGCTCTTTGAAAGATCTAAAACTTTCATGAAGGGCTCTTCTTCGAAAAATGCCTTTTTGATGGGCCATTCGTTCGTCGAATATATATCTCGATAATAGTATCACGAACCGTTGATCCCTTTGAACTTTTAAACTTGTGACACTTTCTTACTTCCTTCAAAAGATATGTTTTGACTTCAAAAAGTGTCGTCACTCGGGGTCTTAAAATCTGCAATAAAATACCAAAAATACCCACGTAAATCTGACACGACACTCCGGTTACTAAACCGGTACAAAATTTATAACTTTTTATTACTTATACTAGATTCTTATATTAATTAGTTGTATTCATAACTATCAATATTTCATAAGATTATCGTTATAATTTCTTATATTTTATATAGAAAGAGTCGATAAAATATATAATATATCGTAATTTTTATCATACAAATGTTAGACATCAGTTTCCTAAATTTTGCCTCGGTAAACCGGTATAGACCGCCGGTTTACCGGGGGCAGCTTTTCTTAATTATGGATCTACATTGCTCAATTACGATTAATCTAAGTAAATCATGGGGTCGTTAAACATGTAGATTAACTAAAACACATAAATACGAACAGATATACCATATTGAAGACAAAAAGGAACGTTCAAAGCTTCATACCTTCAACAATGGAGATCTAGCTCGATCCACTCAAGCTAGAGATGGTAGAGAAGGGGAGAAAACCATAAATAACTCCTCAAAAGTTTGGAATAACTTTATTTCATTAAATTGTATAATTATATAATAGAATATGCAAAACTTATGTAAAACTTCAGTTGATGCGGCTTTATATAGATACAATAGTTGACTTATGACTCATAGAACCCCTAACCGACCTAGTAAACACGACAGAATCGATTTCGTGACCCACAAGGCTCTCGGTTTACCGGACCTAGCCCACGGTAAACCGGGCTAACTTTTCCTTTTTTTCTTCAGCAGATCTCTTCTTGGACTTTATTTACTTGGCCCAACATGCTTCCTTTGGTCCAGATCCGTTCTCCAATGCTCCAGATTCGGTACATTCTGTAAAACACGTAAAACGAGGCAAAACAGTACCAAACCTTCAGGAAAATAACACAGATGCAGAATTACGAACCTAGAAACATACACATAGCATTTAACACATATTCCGTATAATAACAAGCCTATCTATCCTCTCTTTGAGCAGAATTCAGGGTGAATAAAGGTATAATTAATGGTACCATTTAGGGCGTTATCACTAGCCCCTATAAATTAGGGCGTTAAGGGCCAGGAGCCTCAAACACATACCCCAGGGCAGGTCCTTAACCCCAGGTGGGAGATCGGAAAATGCTCCTCCTCCAACCACCGCAGGTCAGCTAAGGATTGGCGAAGAAGAGCTGACCAGTTCGGCCATAGTGGCCTTGGGGGCTCGGCGCAGGATGCATAGAGAGACCCTAGCTGTTATTCCACGTGCGGGATAGCTAAAGATAAACAATGAAAGAATCTTGAGTCATAAAGACCGTGATCTTGACATTTAAATATGTCCATAATTATCCCTAAATTATAGGGATTTAGTCGTGTATATTCTTAGGGAAATAATATTAATAATAATAATGTGCTTCCTTGCAGGACAAGGAAAGGGATGAGACATCCACTATATAAACAACCCTAAGGAACTACAAAAGACTTGATTCCAATTAAGCTATTGGATAAGTAGGCAACTCAAGAGAAATAATTCGATAGCTCAGTCTAAAATACACCTAAAGACGATTTCCAGCATCGTCGTCATGGATACAACTTGGATAATAAAAGTATAAATAAAAAATATTCATGCAGAGCATCATCATATGTCATCTTCGAAGTCCTCATCGAACTCCGGTTTAACATGTACGTCTTCTCACCCCACAAGCATACAAACAAACATGCAATAGAGGTAAGTACAAAAGTACTTAGTAAAAGGTAGAAGCTATTGAACAACTAAGATTTATAACGAAAGGTTAAACAATTCTTATCATTAGTAAGTTATCTTTATGAACACGACTCAACTCTATGGTTTACTTCATACTCATCAACATGTCATGAGATCCTACTGGTTTCTAGCTTAACTTGTCTCTGTTACATCAATATTCAAGGGTACTATGCATGGTGCTACTCACCACGAAGCAAAAAATTGCAACCTATTAGTGGATCACACCAATAGCCACGGGCTAGTCCCGATAGCGTGTGTGTTCGGCGAAGTCTCTCTACTCCTGGTGCCCTCAAGGGCCAACAGAGTTATTCACTTTATACTAACCACAATACAGATCGTGATATAGACTTGTGCCTTACCAAGAATAACATGTTTAGGCTTTTAACTACACAAGTACGTATGTTACTAATTATTAACTAGCCACCTAAGTGTTTCAAAGCACGTTCTCGCGAAAACTCCAACTCCCTCACTTAGACAGCTAAACACAACAAGCCTAACACATACACAGACATTGATGGTTACTAATCCATCAAATCACAAGGTCAATCATGCTCTTCCGACGGTCCTGACTTCAACTCTTAGGAAAAATCCATTTGGTGCTGGAACTAAACGCATCAGAAACTTAATCATGGCTTGTTCATGTTTATATTATGTTATTAGATCAATAAACAACATTCAAAACTCAAACCGTATCTTAAAAGACTCAAAACAGCAAAGCAATGGTTTGGCATGCCCTGAACATACAACAGCAACCTGGACATCCTTCTGCCCCAGTTTAGCCTTATAAGCCTTTTCAGCGCGCGCTAAAAGCTCTCTGAACTTTCTGCCACTTTCTGTTTCACTTTTGCGCGCGCTAAACCCCATTGGCTTGCGCTAAAAGCTCTCTACACTTCCTGATCCCATTTTACTTCTCTTTTGGCATACGCCAAAAACCCAAAACTGTCCTAAACATGATTTTTACTACACTTTTCAATTTCCAACCCAAAAACAACACTTTTGACAGCAAAATAACTCAGAAACCAACTACAAAAAATTTCTAAACATGCCATAACATTACATACTTCATCTACAACCTTAAAACATATATTCTAACACCAAAGGCAACAAAATACTCAACCAAAACATTATAAAAATAGAATCGTTCAATATGAAAACCCTACTACTTGTTACAAGCAATCCAAAGCCAAAACTTCAAGAAAATTGCAGCACTTCTACAACTTTCCACCAAAACCTATTTTGATCAACAACCAAACCATAATCAATTGTGATCAAGGTTTCTAGACTATTAGAACTACGAAATGAACCAACATGATCAATTTGATGAATCCAAGAACTAGGGCAAAACCATTACCTTATCCAAACTTGATGATCTTGGTATCCAAACGATGTTTATCCTCTCACGGTTCTTTTGCTCTACTCGAATATGAAAACCGTCAAAAATGTTGTGAGGAACTGGAAGAACTCTCTCTGTCTTTTCTATTTGCTCCCAAAGTAACTGAAGTTCGTACAAAGCCAATGAATTCAATTTTCTGATAACTTCCTTACTTAATGGGAGGCTTGTTTTTTTTCCAAATAAAACTTCCAATGTATTTATTATAACTAACTCCCTTAATTATAATTACTTCTATTAATTTCCTTTCTTTTTTTTAAACTTAAATTCCATAATTAATTAATTACTCCCTCAAAAAAAATTCCATAATTAATAAATATAATATTCAGAATATTATGCAAAATGACACGTCTGCTTTTTTCCAAATATTTGAAATATTACAAAATTCGACGCATAATTCGTCTTGAGGATAGAGTGTTACACTCACCCGATCTATAAATTTTCGCATTTATTCACTTCGGTTGTTAATTTTCGATTCATGTGTGTTTATGTTTTGTAAATGCGTTGTTGGAACATAAACTATATCGACTGTTTGAGGCTATTATAATAGTAACAAATATTTAAAGGCCTTGGCTTTAGAGCATGTCATAGGACTTTCCGGATTTCCCGATACGAGACAAAAATCTATCTTTTATATATTTATATACTAGTCATAAACCCGTGCATTGCACGGGACTGTTGAACCTCACTATTTCGTGCGATAAAAAAATTAAATTTCATAAACGTGCATGTGTTTCATTGCAACCAGTAATCAATAATGAAAGAAAATCAAATGCTATGTCTTGTCCATAAGTAATAAACATGGTTTTACACAATATCAGTCATGCATAAGTTTGTACAATAAAATATTTGAGAAAACCTTTGCACCATGATTATGAAGCAAGAAGAAGTGTAAGTTTCTTATTCTCACTATCAAGGCACCCAAACTTAACACATGTAGAAAACTAATTGAAGAACTAATAACAATATACATAACTTCAATTTTAGTTGTAAAGTGTTTTATTCGGATTCATAAATATGTAACTCATCAAAAGCACATAATATGCTCCACATTAATTTATACAACTTTGATCAAATTCATAATTAGTCACAACAATGGCGAACAATTTACACCGATTCTTTATTGGTGGAACAATTATTTAATGACAAAATAGTAAACCAACTCACTTTGCATTCCAAGAGAATTGTAATAAGGTTAAGTACAAAACAATTATTATTGCATCTCAAATTAACAAACATACGTGCCTTTAAAGAGCAGGACGTATATGACCCGGCATGTAGAAATATATGTACAGATTATAATTATAATATTATATACGGACCTTTAGCTATTTTGATAATTATACCCAAAAGAACATTGAAAGCATAAATTTGATCTCTAAGAAATAACACCCGAGTTTTAATGCAGGAAGAGTATGAAGAGAATCTTTTAAATTTATGTGAATTGATTTGGTTCCTTTTCAAAATTTCAATTTGAAATGTAGATTATTTTCCCTTTTAGCATTTACATTAATTCATTTTTTCCCTTTTAGCATTCATAATTGTTTGGGAATAAATTAGATTTTTTTTTTGCAATTTATTCAACACCGTTAAAAATCTTCTCTCCCTCAATCAACATAATCAATTCCAATATTTTAAATTTATTTGAATAGATTTGGAATTTTCCTTTTCAAAATTTCAATTTGAACTGAAGATTATTTTTCCCGTTTTAGCATTCTAATTGCTTGGAAATCAATTAGATTTTTTTTTGCGAGTCATTTATTACTGGAAGGGAAAAAAGGAGAGATTCTCATATAATAAATAAAATAAAATTATCAGTCTTTCATGCATATATGTTTGAATTCAAAAAATATTTCCCATCATTTATAATCATAAATATCATTCATTACAGGGAGAAAAAAAAAAGAAGAGAATCGTATATGATAAATAAAATAAATTCTTTGCATACACGTCTATGAATTTAAAAAATATTTCTCATCAATGATAATCATAAATGGCATTCATTACAGGAAGAAAAAACTAAGGAGAGAATGTCATATGATAAATAAAATAAAATCATCAGTCTTTTGACACACGTCTTTGAATTTAAAAAATATTTCACACCAACGATAATCATAAATGCCATTCATTACAGTAAGAAAAAAATAAGGAGAGAATCTCATATGATAACTAAAATAAAACATAAGTCTTTTTGCACACATAATTGCCCATTAGACCCGCTCCACACACGGGAATAAATAGCCAAATCACCATAAAAAAAGAATATAAGAAAACACACGTTAAAAAATAGAGTGTAATAATTCATTTCCTAAAATGTCTCCACAATAAATTTATTCAACACCGTTAAAACTCTTTATCTCCCTCAATCAACATAATCAATTTCAAATCTTTTAAATTTGTGTGAATTAATTTGAAAGTTTCCATTTCAAAACATCAATTTGAACTGAAGATTTTTTCTCTTTTAATATTCACATTAATTCAAAAAAAGAGTATTCAAAAAACGTATTCACATTAATTCATTTTTTTGTTTCAGCATTCATAATTGCTTGGAAATCAATTAGATTTTTTTTGCGGGACATTCATTACTGGAAAAAACAAAAAAGGAAGAGAATCGAATATGATAAATAAAACAAAATCATCAGTCTTTTCACACATACATCTTTGACTCCAAAAAATATAAAGGAAGAGAATCGAATATGATAAATAAAACAAAATCATTAGTCTTTTTCACACATACATCTTTGACTCCAAAAAATATATTACCCATCAATGATAATCATAAATGTCATTAATTACATGAAGAAAAAGAAAAAAGAATCGTATATGATAAATAAAATAAAATCATTAGTCTTTTCACACCGTCTTTGAATTTAAAAATTATTTCCCATCAATGATAATTATAAATGTCATTCATTACGGTAAGAAAAAAAGGGAGAGAATCTCATATGATAAATAAAATAAAATCATTGGTGTTTTCACACACATCTATCTATATACTATATATCAAACCGCACTAACATATATCAAGATAAAAAACCGTGCAATGCAGGAGACTATAATATTTGAAAACGATTATTAAAGTTTCATAAATGTATACCATAATTATAAGTGAAAATACTTAATTAAAGCAAACTAATTTTCTTCTTTGGAAAAGGAAATTCTGGTAATAGGACATATAAAACAATTACAACGCCAACTATAGTTACAATTTAAAAATTCCATATTGTTTTTGTCCACCCACCGTTATCTTATCCGCGGTGTATAATGATTTATTCCATATATTCAAATATCAACAAAAGTTGTATTTTTATATTGAGTGTAGAAGGCAATTCATTCAGTAGACAATAAAATACCGAATACAAAAGTAATGATCGATTTTTTGAATATGAACATAAAATGTATTGTTAAGGTTGAGTCAAGAAGTGAATTGATTCAATAGTCAATATGACACCCCATACAAAAGGAACCAAAGCGGTCAATCATTGAACACTAAAAAAGACGTACTACATCAAGCAAAACACATGAAAACAAAACTAATCAAGAAAATATGATTCTCCTAGCTAGAAGCCGCAAGAAACACCAGTGGAGCACATCCCACTTCACTCGATAAGAAACACCAGTTCAGCATAGCCCACTGCACTCGATAATTAAGTAGAGGAAATAAATGTTAACAAAATCATATTCTCTATTTTACACAATGAGTTAGATATAAGGGAAAATTTACAGAATCTAGATAATTATGATAGTTGTAAAGGAAATTTTACAAATCTGTAGTTTACAGTAAAATGTAGAGTATCCTGAATGTTGGAATCTTTAAAATACAGTTTTTAAATGATTTACAGTATCTACTGCTAGTGTTCTTGGTGATACTAAAAAAAATGAGAGATTAGTAAACAAATGAGCAAAAAAGTAACACACATGAGAAAAAATAATTCATCTAAAATATTGAGTGGCCAAAACGTATTACATACATCACCAAACTGGAAAATGTGAACAATGGACACATAAAATGAGGCAAAATCATTTGTAAACGAATCTGCAAGAAAAAAAATGATAATTAATCATCACAAAATATTAGTGATACTAAAAAAACACATCAAAAATTAGTAAACATATATATGAGCAATAGAAAACACACGTGAGAAAAAAAATAATCCATCAAAAATATTGAGTACGTAATACATCACCAAACTTACCCTCTCATCATTTAGTTGAAAATGTGAAGAATGGACACAAAAAATGAGGCAAAATCACTGGATAAACGAATCTGCAAGGAAAAAATGATAATTAATCATCAGAAAGGATAAGTGATACAAAAAAAACACATCAAAGATTAGTAAACACATTAGGAAAAAATATTCATCAAAAATATTGAGTGGCCAAAACGTATTACATACATCTCCAAATTAACCCTCCCATCATTTAGGGGAAAATGTGAACAATGTACACAAAAAAATGAGGCAAAACCATTGAGTAAATGAATTTACAAGAATAATATGATAACTAGCCAGGCGTACCATGCGATGCACGGTGGGCCCAGTCTTTTTCAAATTTTACGAGTCTGTTCTAAACATGAAAAAGGATCACCAAAGGAGCGTGGCACTCATCAAGATGGAACCATAAATATGATCTATATCATGATAGCATTCAAACATGATCACCTCAGTTTTTTTAAATGGTCTACAAAGCAAAACCAACATCAAAGCACATGACAAAATATGAAATGACAAAATATGAAATGACAACACCTTGAAACCATAAATTACAACAAACAAGCCTTTTTCAGTTGCCAAAGTTCCGCACAAAATCATTTCTGCAAATGAACTCCAGAGGTTCGCATAACCCGCTTATTTATAGACGAGGGATTAGGTAGAACACCTCATATATTAAATCTGAAATAACCAAGATCAAAATCTTCTCCCACGTAAATGGCATATGAGGGGTTAAAGGTGGAGAACCTCATGAAATAATCCTGAAATAACAACAAAAACAGTTATTTCCACCACTAATGGCAAATGAGGATCACAAAACCAGATCTTATACTACACGCGCCCAAACGACATAGGCCATACACAACTCAGCAGTATAAAAAATTTAGCTACGTCTCAAAAGATCAAGCCTTGAAAAAGAACACAGCTCCCGGGGTTGCAACAACAAACATAACTAATTCTGAACAATAGAAGGTCTAAGCAAGACAAGCCAAATACCAAAAGCTCTACACTGCATCAACAAAATCTCATAATAAATATGTAGAAAAACCCCTAAACCAATTCCCGGACTAAACGCAGAGCATAAAAAAAACTTAAGAAATTAGAGAACCAAATCCTTCTCAATGAAATTGGAAGCGACATTTGAAGTGGCTGTGGGGGAGGCCTTGGCAATTTACCATGCCATGTGTTTTGCTATCTCGTGGGGTTTTTTTTTAAAATTAAATGGATTTACCTGAACCAATACCAGATTTTATTTTAGTCTTTCTGGGATCAAGTCTGATCTTAGGGGGTTTAGGGGTCGTATTACTTCCCAATCCAATTTTTTTGCTTTTTTCGTTGGGGTTGGTTACGGTTTGTATATCCTTAGTCTATATCCCTCTGAGTTCTTACTTTGTAGGCACATTGCTTGTGACTCTTGATTCACGTAGGGGCTATAAATATTTTAATCATTTTTCTTTGTGATGTTCATGAATGGTTGAGAATATTCCAACTATTTTAATCCTTGGGACGGTTGGGGATGGAATTACTTTGATGTCGGAAGAAGGTGAGGCAACAGAAGGATCTGCCATTGGGGAACCAGGTAAACCCCATAATCCAATTCCCACTTTATAAGTGACTATTGGATAGAAATCACGATAATTTTTATTTTTTCTCAAATATGTGATTGAGAGAGAACTAGGCCATTAGAAGGAAATACCGATAGGTGCTTTCTTTTGTTTGAGCATTCATGAACTAGGCCAGCTATTAGCTTAGTGCGACGCGCACCCATTATATTTATATTATGATCGAGTAAGTTGACTTCTTTTCCGCTTTCTAGACAGACCTCTTTACGAACGAAATTCCCTGTCTACGATTTTCGTCTCTGCTTTGTGGCAAGCGGCTAAATCTTATGGATAACATTTCGCAGATCCCATAGGAAGTTGGGATGAGCAGCCGATCGGAGTTCCGCTGTTCACTATCAACCCTCTCTTCCAGATCCCCGCTCTTACTTTGATCGACTTGCCCGCACAACGTCTTTTTTGAGAGAAGAGGTCAAGGGGCTAAGTGACTCTCGAAAAGGAATAATCAATTCTCGTGTAAGAACCCCTAGTGGCCCGGTTCGTCAGTGTCTTAGTCGTGGAAGGAGCATTGGCTTAGTCTTTTTCACGAATATGCTTAATAATAATTTCTAATAATAATCCTTACCGAAATAAAATTAAGACAATATATTTTGATATTATTGATCATTCGTTGATTCAAAGCATCGCTCGTCTTTGGTAAATTTACCAAGGAATATAGTCATAGTGATCCTCCTATTCAATGATTTTAACCATTTCCGAGCACCTCATAGTATTCTCGGGGCCAAGATCAGCTGTTCGCGGGCCCGAATGCGTTTTTTCCCAAAGAAAGTTCGCCACCAACTGTAGCAGCACCATTCGTTCGTGTTCACACTTTTCTTTCGCCAGGTTTCATTCGATTTGTTGTGGATTGGATGATGGAAAACCCAGCAAGCTACGGCTTTAGGTCGAATGCCTTTGCCATATGGTTGTGGCATCCATGTGCTCCCGTGGAAGCTGCGATGATGTTGTCCGTGATAAGTCTACAAACGCCTGGAGAGATGATATCACCAACATATATGTATTTTTTCTACAAGACTGAATCCATAGAAACCTTGGCTTAGTGCCATTACTGTAAGCGGCGGATGATTGGTATGCTGGGAGGGCGATCCTCCCGGTGAACTTACCGTACCCCAAACCGACACAGGTGAACAAGTAGAGTATACTAGGGCGCTTGAGACTTCTGACTATTAGATAGTGTTCATAAATTTCATAATAAATACCTAAAGATTCATAGTGAACTTCGATGGGAGTTTCTCATAGGCCTCGGGCAATTTTCCGAAGAAAAAGCTACCATCGACCCACAAAGAATCACTTTTAGGCTTATTGGTAATCCATGATCAACTTCCTTTCGTAGTATACCCTACCCCCAGGGGAAGTCGAATCCCCGCTGCCTCCTTGAAAGAGAGATGTCCTGAACCTTTGCTTGCAGTGCAGTGACAGTACCAATATCCACTAATCGTTGTTTCCAGATACGGTTGCCGGTTGACATCTCTTATGATCTTTTCGAGGGTCCAACAAATTCAAAAATTAACCAAATTTGCCCGATGTAGAGGCAATTAAGAAAGCCGCATAAGTGAATATATAACCTCTGGATGCTACACGGTTGGTTCGTCATCCGTGAGACTACGAGTGTAATAGGAGCATCCGTCGACAAAAGGATCACCCTAAGATGATCATCTCATGGCTATCTGAGAAGGTCATGTTTGAAAGGCCAAATACGACCGTACGAAACCGCAGGATTGCGGGACGTAGGGTACAAGAGGTAAACTTTATCCCATAGCGATTTGGGATGGGCTCTTTCATTAATCGATCAAAATATCACCGATCCGCCATATTTTTCTTGACACAAAAATAGGATAAGAGATGGCCCATTAAGAGAGCTTTTACGAGATCGAGATGTGTGCTCATCTCTGTTGTTTCCTTTTATCTTTGCTTAACTACGTGTACTTTGTATAGTGAGACATATCCCTAGTCCATGAGCGGTGAACAAGGTGGATTAGGTGAAGATCTTTGCGGGAGAATGGAAAAGAAAGAGTTACTTGTGATGGGTTTAAGGCCCAAAGCTTGAAATATCTTAATTTCTTACTAAGAGTATAAGATGGGCATGGAAGCTCTTCTAAAAGATTATCGAGACGCACGCATAGAATAGGTAGAAAGAAGAAAATAAGGCTTTTCAGGTTGCAGAATGGTTACATAAGAAATATGAAAAAAATGGAAAGCCTGTTGGAATCATGTGAAGTAAAATAAAAAAAACTAAAGAATAGTATAGAAATGATTCCAAAATCCATTACACCTTTTAGGTATAAAGGTCATCCCCACAGCTTGAAGCCGATTTATCACCAATTGAGAGTCGCTCTCATGATTGAGACTATCACATCCATAAGCGTAAGCAAAAGCTTCCGAGGTTGAGCGGTATCAATTTCACTTTCTGAATTTGCGAATGAATGCTACATATCTTCTAGCTCGACACGATGCTAGCGACACACCTTCTAGTTCATTCCGTTGATTCAATATAAAATGTAGATAGATATCAAATTCATGGAATACGATTCACTCTCAAGATGCCTTGGTGGTGAAATGGTAGACACGCGAGACTCAAAATCTCGTGCTAAAGAGCGTGGAGGTTCGAGTCCTCTTCAAGGCATAATATGGAAAATGCTCATTCAATGAGCAATTCAATAAGAGAGCTCGGATCGAATCGGTATTTATTCGTCACTGCATATTTACAATACAGGCGCGGGGATCAGTTAGACCTTTGATTAATTAAAATTTATTTTTTATTGTATTGGCCTCCTCCTCTCTTTAATCCACAGGGTACCCAAGCTTGGCGTCATATATGCCTTGGTGACAAAGGAGAAAGAAGAGAGCGGAAGAAGGATTTAGTTGACTAGCTTTTTAGAGCGATCTATTAGAATATATTTATTTGAGTGATGCACTTATTCCGACAACAGATTCATCTTCATCGGTCAATGGCGTTTTAAGAAATCTCCCTCGCTTCTATCAATAGTAGCTCTATGCGCAGGGTCGGTCAAAGAGTTTTCGGTGGAACCGGTGAACTACACTTGCTTCTGGATAGATGCGTGGGGCAGAGGGCTCGTAGTACTGCGCTAGCGCAGCTTGCTATGCGATGGAAGGAAGGAGCCTAAATCGACCTCCTTCTTTTTTCTTTGAAAAGCTGCAGTAAAAGGAGATTATACTCGGATGAGACTAAGCATTGCCGATCGTTCCGATGGCGCGCCTTGACCTATCTTTATTAAGACCAAATCTAAAGTTGAGCCTAGTTTAAGCTGTCAAACAAATGATAGAATGGAAAGAAAAAAAAATAACCAGGGATATGGATGAAGTCTCGCTCAGTAAAGATAGTTGTAGATTCGTGGCTCCAATCCAATAAAAAAAAGATGGGAAGTTTTTTATAAAAAAAAAAGGGGGGGGGGGGGTTAAAAAAGGAAATAAAGTTCCAAGGACAAGAAAAGCACTTTAGTAGTCCGTGAAAAATCAATCTGTTTTGGTATCATTCTGGCGGTATAGTTTCGCGAGCACTTCTCGGGTTTTGAAAAGGAAGAGTAAGCCTCATCGATTTTTAACCACCTCAACCATGCTATGAAATGAGATTCGATAAAGCATAGAATTAAGCCACAAAGGGCTTGCCGAGCCCTCACATGGGGGTTGGATTGCGTTGGTCATCCTCACTTCCTTATCTGGCTGGGGCTTTCTTACTTAAGCTTTAACGCGGATTATGCCTTCCACGAAGCAAGTCCCACTTTATTTTTTAATGGCCAGGGTTCGGGAGATATTATGTAACAAAGGTCATCAAAATGAAAGATCCAGCAGTGTAGATTAATACAATTTAATGAAAATGGAGAAGCTTTAGATCATATGTCCATCCCGCCACATTTGATGGACTATACACCAGTAACACGACCGTCACTTTAATGGACTAAACATCACATAAAATGGATATTTAAAGCATATAGCAGAATTTGAACCTAGAATCTTCAAGGGGGCATTAGCATGTAAGAATAAATCCGTAGTTGTTTATCTAATTCGGGAACTAACATGTTTTTGTTTTTCTTTATGCTTTTAGAGCATTTGGAAGAGTTGGTGTGTGAGTATAGAGCTACAGGAACAAGTATCTTTATTTTTTCCTAAGAGGCTTTGAAAAGTGTGAGAGAATAGGAAAAACTTCAAATGATGATGGAATCACGGTTGGGGATGCTAATCAACAAGGGGAAAAGAACCCACCCTCGTGTACTCAATGATTCATTGTAAACCAAACATTAAGGTTAAAGTAGATTCATATTCTCTCTCAGTTTCCAATACTCCTTTGAACCCGCATGCTATAACAGAACAGCAACAAAAGTTTCTTTTTCCTTTATAAATTGGATGATGAAGATTTCATGCTCTATGGTATTATGATAAATTACCGTTTTACCTTGCTAAGAAATTTAATCTATACGTGTAAACATTACAAAGAACATTACTTTGACAACTATATATTGCATGAAGTTTTCAGGAAGAAAATGTCAAGACCAGCGCAACCAGTCCACATTTAATGCATGAATAACTGTCACCAAAACATTCTCCAGCCACAGAGAAACAAGATGGCTAAATATGTTAATTAAATTACTTTAAGTACCATCATTCAACCGATACTGACATTACGTACACATTAAACTGTATACCAAATCAATATATTTGTATACAAAATGAGAAGTACCTTTTCAACACTCTCCATCATTAATCATTATGACTTGAACTTCTGTTATTTGAGCTTGTAGCTTAGAAAACTTGCTGATTTCCGCTGGATGGTTCAGGCAGTACTCCATGTGCTCTTTGAGATTTGGCCTGGCAACATGGTAGGTACACAATGTCACGATGATATAAGGGAAGAGCTCAAAAGATATTTGTATTCAATCATCGCACTACAAACCACGGTGTAATAAACCTTCGCAGAGATCAAGCATGTAAATAATAAACACATACCCAAATTCCCTGTCAAGATTATATGCAATGCTAAAGCGATCCATAAACAAGTCGTCATCATGGTCATCATCGGAAAGTGGATGTTTACCAACAGGTTCAATACCTGTACCATACCGCTCTTTAAAATCATCTATAACCCTTTCAAGAAACACAAAGGTACACTCATTTCATTGATTCATCAGCAACAAGAAGGAAAACTGCAATTCAAGATAATATTTTTACTACTTTGTCCATATCTTGCATCAATCATTTCGGCTTGCAAGCCGTTTCAAATCAAAGTAATTGACAAAGCGCAAAAGTAAGGAAATACCGAATCCACTATCAATCTGAAAGTTAAAAGTGTAGTAGTCATCAGAGGAGTATGCGTACTTGCTGCCATTTGAAGGCAACTTCTGCAAGTATTGCACTGCAACAGTACTGCAGTTACCAGAACACGCCGTGTGCTATGCAAGAACCACGGTTCCTTTCGCAACAAAGATGTAAATCGAACCTTTTGGATTCATCTTTTTTCTATAGGATTCAAGCCACAAAGTTCCCAGTCAGCTCAACCTCTGTCATAGAAAATGAAAAACCAACAGAGAGACAAATTTAACAGTCAATATATCCTACAACATTGTCTCATTAGATTTTAATCTTTTAGGCATTCAAGCAATATTTATTAATGTCAGATATCCAAATCAAGTTAATAAAAGAGGAAAATTAGGGAGAGACTCATCACTACCGTCATTAAATTCACCGCCTCCTCTGCCACCACTCCTTCTATGTCGGCCTCATATAATTCTGCACAGCAAAATAAAACTAATTCTATCAATTAAGAATTTTTCCATCCACACAAAATAAAAAAATCGACACGAAAGAGGAAGAAGGGAGATTTCCACCGTCATCTCTCCATTTGGTACTTAATGATGCACAAAGCCACAAACGGTTCCATTGACACCTACAATCCAAATAAACGAAAACATAGATCATAATAATTAGTAGTAAAACCCCTCACGAATTGATTAAGACACAAAAGACAGTAAAACACAATCTTAAAAATTCACAAAAACTCCGACATCAAGCCAACCTACAAGATGAATTTACTCTTATCAAAAGGAAAGATTCCAATCGGTCGGATAGATTGTCCACCACGATGGTTGTACTCCACCGGCATCACAAAAGAAACCATTGTTTCTGTTAAAATAAAAAAAAACAAAAAAACTCAAACTTTCAAATATACTACCTTTTCTAGGAGTGAGGAACGGAATCGACGATACAAAACGGTGATTTGGAGAGTCAATGATAACAGCAACAGAGGCCGAAGGCCACACCAGATACACATACTGGTGGTTGTCGGAAGGCGTTGGATTTGAGGCGGAGGGCTGTGAGCGATAAGGTCACATCAAATGGAGTACAATGATCTGGAGATGAGGATATTGGGAGAGAAGCGGTGAAGGGGGTAGAAAGAGTAATACGTTTGAAGTTGGAAGGCTTTAGACGTTTTTCTTTAATTAGTTTTAATTCATTGTTTTACAAAAACAGGACACATGTAACTCTGTTTTTTTACGTGTTATTATCAGATGATGCCACCTGTTCTATATGGTTCAATCGAGGATTGTACTTAAATTTAATGAAACGAAACGACGTCGTTTCAGATAAATGTGGGGAAAAATAAAAAAAGTAGGACGACGAAAGCAGGACGACGGAAATTTATGCTTTTAATAAGTACACCTATTTAAGATTAATCATCAGAAAGGATTAGATATACTCCAAAAAAACACATCAAAGATTAGTAAACAATGAGTAAAAAAACGCATGAGAAATTTTTAATTCATCAAAAATATTGAGTGGCCAAAAAGGAAGAGAAAACCCTCTTCAAATGATTGCACAAAAATATGTAAAACTATTATCATATTTTATGAAACATACCGGAAGGCATTCAAAAACACATAAATAATAATTAGAAGACTTTTTTAAACTTGCAATCCATTCACCGTAAATTGCATCCATGAACAATTTCACTGTGCATATGCTTATTTGACCTCACGGTAAAGCATTCGCGGTATTTGAACAACAATAGAAGGGGCTGATTATTTTCCGGATGTATTAAAAAATTTATCTTCATAAAATCAAAAGGGATGCAAGTGTGTAACCGATGTTTAAACTTTATAGGTGAGAGCCGTGGTGTGGACGTGTTTAATGAGTTGTAAATTATGGAGATTTTGAGCGGGAGGAATTCTTGCCCATCATTTAAGGAGGGAGTTATGGTTGATTTGATTTGATTTAATTTTTTTTTAATTTTAAGAAGATTTGATTTTGTTTTTTTATGGTAATATATTCACGGAATAGGGTGGTGGAGGATCCGCGTGTGTTTTTATAGGGTTGGAGCGGGTCAATAGCGGGTAATTGGGTTAAATTGACTCGTCTATATATTATATATAGATACAACAATACATGATAATTAATTGATCATCACATAAAAATTAGTGGGTCTATTTCAAATATTGAAAAGTAAATTATCTTAGCATGACATGTGTCGTTATTATGTATGGACAAGTGTCATTATTATGTATGGACAAGTGTGTAGTGTGGTGTTTTATCTTTAACCCTTAGATTAATCTTTGTGTTGAGATGTGTGTAGTTTGTTACACATCTATCTAGTATATGTATCTAGATTCTCTTGGTGAAAAAGTAATGAATATCATTCCAATGAAAACCGTTTGCTCCACTGTTTTACTTTAAGTTGGTATCAGAGACTATTCATGGCGACGCCGCCACCACCGCCCACCGGAGAACAAGGAGAGTCACCCACGGTGATGAATCTTCATCCCAAATTCGAGAATGTCTTCGGCCGAGTGGTTCTCACTCACCGCTTCAATCGGCATCATGCATACCACTCTTCCGTCATCTTCTTCGTTTGGCATCATGCAAAGCTCGTTTCCAGCTGGGTTTGTGCCAAGTTTCACTCACCTTTCATGAATCAAAGGTCACCATTTCCGGTGGGTTTTCATCAATGAATCGACTCACCTCCACCTTCCACTCACAGTCTTGGAGGTAATCTTAATCAAGCTAGTTCCGTTAAGCTAGACAGGAATAATTATCTATTGTGGAAGTTTAGTGTTCTTCCGGTTGTAAGAGCTCACAAACTTGAACCATTTCTGTTTGGCACACTTCCATGTCCACCACAGTTTTTGGGTATGCCCAATTTGACCTCATCTGTTCTTGCATCTGTAAATCCTGCATATGATGATTGGATGGCAAAAGATGCCTTGTTAACTGGCTGGTTATTAGCTTCCATGACTGAACAAGCTATTGTTGAAGTTGTTGGATGTACTACTTCACATGAAATCTGGCAAACCTTAGAGCTATTGTTCAATAATCAGTGTGAAGCACAAATGCTGGAGTATAAGGATGCTTTGACTAAAGCAGAGAAGGGATCAAAAACCATGGCTGATTACTTGGCACAGATGAAGACATACTCAGATAAATTGAGTGCTGCTGGATATCCTATTACTCGGTCTGAACTGATTCTTGCCACATTGGGTGGATTAGGCAAGGAATATGAGTCAGTTATTGTTAACCTTACATCTAGGATTGGAGCTCTATCTTGGCCTGAGGTGCAGGCTCAGTTGGTTACACATGAAAGACTCATAGCTAGGTTCAATCCAACAGCCAATCTTGATCTATCCCAAGCCTCTGCACATGCTGTTGTGAAAAATGGTGATAACTATCAAGGCAGAGGAAGAGGAAACTACAACAATCAGGGACAGAATAGAGGCAGGGGTGGTCAGAATCCTAGAGGTGGAAGGTCTAGAGGAAGAGGTAGAGCTGGTTACAACAACAACACCTCTAGAGCTACATGTCAGTTATGTAATAAGTCTGGACATACTGTGGTTGAGTGCTGGTATAGGTTTGATCAGAACTTCAACAATCCTCCAGCATCTAATCAGGGAGGTCAACATACCCCTGCAGCTTATCTTGCTGGTCCTGAGACTATTTCAGATCCTAATTGGTATGCAGATTCTGGGGCAACCAACCATGTGACAGCAGATCTTGGCAAACTTCAGTTGAGTACAGAGTACAATGGATCAGACACTTTGGGAGTAGGTAATGGTTCTAAACTTCCTATTAATCATCTTGGTTCCACTAATTTTCCCACATCTGTTTCTGATCTTGAACTGAAAAATGTTCTTCATGTTCCTGCCATCACTAAAAATCTGGTTAGTATATCTAAGTTGACCTCGATAATCATGTTAGTGTTGAATTTGATAATGTTGGTTGTTATGTGAAGGACAAAATCACAGCGTAATTCTTCGGAGGTAGAGTGCATCATGGTCTCTATCGCCTTTTCCACCAATTCGAGCTCCCTTCAATCCAGTTCCAGCCTCTCCAAGACTGTTCTTATGCATTCCAGTTCCAGTGATAGTCAAAGAGTCTGTTCTAGAGTCTATGTTAGTGAAGTCAGTAGACCTAAAAATGATGTCCTATGGCATAGAAGATTAGGACATCCCTCTTTTAAAGTTTTAAGTATTGCCATGAAATCTTGTAATATTCAGTTAAGTAATGAAATGAATTTCTGTGATGCTTGTGTGTATGGAAAACATCATGCCTTACCTTTTCCAAATCGATCTGATTATTAATACTCCTTTTGAACTTATCCACACTGATTTATGGGGTCCCTCTCCAATCAAGTCTGCCTCTGGATATAGTTATTACATACATTTCATAGATGATTGTACTAGATACACTTGGATTTATCCATTAAAACACAAGTCTGATGCTGTTGATGCCTTTCTTCATTTCCAAAAAATTGTTGTAACTCAGTTTGCTGCCAAAATTAAGATAGTTCAATCAGACTGGGGTGGTGAATACAGAGTTTTTGAACCTGTTCTTAAGAATGCAGGAGTTATTTTTAGGCATCCATGTCCTCATACTCATGAACAGAATGGTAAAGCTGAACGCAAACATAGGCACATTACTGAACTAGGATTGACTTTGTTAGCTCAAGGCAAAATGCCTCTTAATCTTTGGTGGGAAAGTTTTAAACATGCTGTCTATCTTATTAATTTGTTGCCTACCCCAGTTCTTGGTGATCAGTCACCTTATGAGAAGTTATTTCACAGACCTCCTAATTACTCCACCTTGAAAGTGTTTGGATGTTCTTGTTTTCCTTTGCTAAGGCCTTATAACCGGCACAAATTTGACTTTCATACCAAAAAATGTGTGTTCCTTGGTTTTAGTCCTGATCATAAGGGTTTTAGGTGTTTAGATCCTAGTGGAAGAGTCTATATATCCAGGCATGTTATTTTTAATGAAGCTGAGTTCCCTTATGCCCTTGGTTTTCCTAAATCCACAAGTCCAGCTCCTTCCCCTTCATCTTCATCTCCTGAGATTTCTTATTTTCTTCCCATGGACTTCACACCATCTATTTCAGCCACACCTGTCCTTCACACTGATGCTGCTCATCTTTCAAATCCTACTTCTACTCCTACTTTTGTTGAATCAAATCCTCCACCTTCTCCTCCTTCCTCTCCTTCCCCTCATGGTACTTCTTCATCTGTTCCTAATTCTCCTTCTCTCTCTGTTCAGTCCTCCTCTCAACATTCTGAGTCTGATCTTCCTAATCATGAATCTTCTCCTGTTATTCCCAGTTCTTCCTCATCTGTGGTCCTAGGCCATCCTATGCAAACTAGGTCCAAAAGTGGCATATATAAACCCAAAACCTACTCTTATTTAGCTCAAGCATCCTCATCTTTTCCTCCACCAGAACCTACTTCAGTGTCTGCTGCATTGTCTCATCCTCAATGGTTGGAGGCCATGCAATCTGAGTTTGATGCCTTGCAGAGAAATGGAACCTGGGAGTTGGTTCCCCCTCATCCAAATCAGAAACTGATTGGTAATCGGTGGATTTTCAAGTTGAAGTTAAATCCTAATGGGACAATTCAAAAATACAAGGCTAGACTGGTTGCTCAAGGTTTCAAACAGTCCTATGGGGTGGACTTTCATGAGACTTTTAGTCCTGTTATTAAACCAGCAACTATCAGAATTGTGTTGGCAATTGCAGTTAGCAAAAACTGGGATATACAACAAGTTGATGTCAATAATGCCTTCTTGAATGGAGAGCTACAAGAGGACATTTTTATGCCACAACCAGCAGGTTTTGTTGCTTCTGATAAACCTTCTTATGTGTGTCATTTGAAGAAAGCCTTGTATGGTTTGAAACAGGCTCCAAGGGCTTGGTTTTCTACACTTAAACAGACTTGTTGAGCATGAACTTCAGACAGTCAAGTTCAGATTCCTCTTTATTTATTTTCAAAGATTCAGTTGTTACTATGTATGTGTTGATTTATGTGGATGATATCCTAGTAACAGGTAATTCACAAGCTGCTGTTCAAGTTTTCATTAGCAAACTTAATCAGAAGTTTGCCCTCAAGTCTTTAGGATCCATCAGTCACTTTCTTGGTGTAGAGGCATACAGAAATACCACTGGTTTGTATTTGACACAGGCACATTATGTTACACAGCTGCTGCATAGGCTTGGTATGGATAATTTGAAGCCATGCTCCACTCCTATGGTGTCACATAAGGCTCTAAGTCCAGATTCTGGCCCTCTGATGCAGAATCCTACTTTATATAGAAGTGCTGTTGGTGCTTTGCAGTATTTAACCCTCACTAGACCTGACATTGCTTTTAGTGTTAATACTCTGAGTCAGTTTATGTCCCAGCCTTGTGATGTGCATTGGCAAGCAGTCAAAAGACTTTTGAGATATGTGAAAGGTACACTTCAGCTTGGTTTACACTTCAAGGCTTCTTCAAATCTTGCTGTTGAGGCATATTCAGATGCAGATTGGGCTACATCACCTCATGACAGGAAATCTGTGAGTGGTTACTGTGTGTTTTTGGGAAGTTCTTTGGTTTCATGGAGTTCTAAGAAGCAACAAGCAGTAGCAAGGTCTTCCACAGAGGCAGAATATAGGTCTCTTGCTGCTGCAGCTGCAGAAATCTTATGGTTGCAGTCTCTCCTCTCTGAATTACAGATTCCTGTCCCACAGCTGCCTATATTATGGTGTGATAACACCGAGTGCAACAACTTTTGGCTCATAACCCGTGTTTCATTCACGTACTAAACATATTGAAGTTGATGTCCATTTTGTGAGGCATCAAGTGCTTGGTAAGAAGCTTATGGTGAGATTTGTACCATCTGAGGCACAACTTGCTGATAGTTTGACCAAACCTCTTAGATTTACAGCACTTCAGTCAGCTCGTAGCAAACTCAACGTGGTAGATACGACGTTTCGTTTGAGGGGGGATGAAAAGTAAATTATCTTAGCATGACATGTGTCGTTATTATGTATGGACAAGTGTCATTATTATGTATGGACAAGTGTGTAGTGTGGTGTTTTATCATTAACCCTTAGATTAATCTTTGTGTTGAGATGTGTGTAGTTTGTTACACATCTATCTAGTATATGTATCTAGATTCTCTTGGTGAAAAAGTAATGAATATCATTCCAATGAAAACCGTTTGCTCCACTGTTTTACTTTAAGTAATATATATGTATTTAAAAAAAACATTGACTATTTTTCTTTTAACGAGTCGGCTCCTCCAACCCGTAATAAGAGTACACCGCACGCCTTTGCTCGGCTTTCAAACCACAGAAGCTTGTCTTGATCCAGCTTATTCGACCATACAAATATAGTCCATTAGCTAATCCGACCATCAATTCTTGGTTCTGTCACTCTCAAGCCACCTTAAATACTACCATTATTAGTCTTAGATTAGCACCAAGTCATAAAACATTGATGTCATCAATACAATGAATCAGAATCAATTTTTCCAAACATATGTTCAGTTGGGAATCAAGTATAAGAGTACCCACAATGGTGGGTTTATGAAAATGTTTAATCATTTTCAATAGGTTTATCACCATTGAAGAGTGATGATGTAGCACTTTTATGTAAAATACAAGTGAGTTCTAGTAATCACCAAAAGAAACTTCCATTTACATTGTCATGTCATAAGCCCGAGCTAACATGAACTCTGACATAGGGTGACCCAACAACTGGTATGGGATGCAAAAATCCAATGAAACTTTTGATGCATAAACAATATATCCCAACATTTAAAACCATATTGTGGGGTAACCCCCCCCCCCATAGAATAACGGACTCAATCCAAGCTAATGGCTAGAGTTCAAAAGTTCGAGCATTTTCTCATTCACTACTTACTCTCGGGTCTCAGGGTCAAGCAAGCAAACAACTCGATGTTCAAAAAGTACAAACAAATTGTTCACAGTCCTACCTTTAGACTCGATTTGATTTGCATGCATATTTAAGGATATGATAAAGTAGATTGCAACTTCTAAGGAATCATGCCTCAAGGATTGCAACTTGAATGTAAAAATCATCACTCTACGTTTGTCAATCAATGAAGACTCGTCATATCAGGGGAAATATTAATAACAACTACCCAATATTTGGGCGATTCTTTACCCCGAACCCATACGTGTTTCTGCAGGTCTTATTGTAACTGGTTTGTTTGGAGAGAGGTCTCTTCGCAACAACAGTGACGGATAAAATATCAATTCAAATTGAATTGAAAATAATGTTACTGCTGTTCGGTAAAAACGTGTTTTAAATTTATAAACCGAAACACCCCAAGTATAAGGATCGTAGTATAGGTGTTTACGGGTCGTCCTAAGGGAGTGGAATGTTTATCGGATTCAGATAACAATTATTCTAACGATTATGTCACAATTATCTATCTAAGCGAAAGTTGAAACTAACTAAAACCTAAACCTAAGAATTAAAAAGCGAAAGCGAGAGATAAAACAAGTTTGAAAAATAAGAAAGCGAAACCAGACGGCGTTGCTCACTTCGTGAGCGAGCGTCTAAAACGGAATCTAACGAGCGGGCGTCGCTATCATGCGGACGGCGCCCAACTACTTAATCGGAATAAAATTGCAAAAAAACAGCAGGAAACTAGGGTTTATCAACTAGAACTTAAACTAAAGATTAAACTAATGATTCGATTAATAAACAATAAAGGAAAACACAGCGAGGCAACGAATCCACCCATCAACCAACAACCCCCAACTAGATGGTGATCTAAGATGTAGTTTTTAGTGGTGATTTATTCACGAATCCAATTAAATATCTTCAATCAAATTCTAGGGTTTCGTTTATCTTTTCAAATAAACTAAACATGCAATCAACACGAAATCACGAGGTTGTTTCAAACTCTTACTCAACTAATCATGCATAATCTTAAAACACGAATAATTGCATCACTTGAACGAAATAAAACTTAAACCAATATATTTTCATACATAGATCCAAGCATATAGATATAGATAAATCGTTTCATCAAATCGTTAATTCCAACAAAACATGATCAATACAAAACAGCATCCAAAGTGATGAAAAACTATAAATTAAACTCACTAATCATAAAGCATCGAACTCTCTAGTTGGTTGTGTTGATGATGGGCTTCCTCCGTCGACTCACTGCAAGGTATTTAGCCAACAATCATGTTGAAGATGATTGTTGGTTGGGAGATTTGCATCTCTGTGAAATTAGGGTTCTCTGGCCGCAGCTTTTTGGTGAATTTGCGATCTCAATTATGTGGTATATGAATTAGGGTTGGAAATTTGCCGCTTTATTTATAGAGTTTTGAGTCGGTTAGGGTTAAGTCGGCAACGGACGCCGCTCTGGTCTTATGGACGCGCCCGCCCGAATGCTGGACGCTGAGATAAACTTCGTTCATCCTCCGTCGAACTCTCTGAATGTAAAACACAATTCCGGACGCCCGTTTGCTTTATCAAACGCCCGTCTGGAATGGACGCTGCACGAACGCTCGTCCAAGATGCTGAGGGTCGGATTTCATCATCTTTATCCAATTTCTTCAAGCCAATTCCAACTCTATCTCTTATGATTCGACTTGAGCTTCATTTATCCACTTATCTTTTCGAAAATTAACTCTACATGATAAATAAACAATGTAAAAATGTAATAAAATCCAAATAATAATAGTTCCATTAAATCAACACTTAAAATCATCAATTTTGCATACAACCCTCTTAAAATCATCTTTATTAAATAACTACACTTAAAACCTTAATTCTCATGTAAATTGTGCAAATGTGGGGAAAATAATAATGAAATATACCCTTAATAATCATATAAATATGGCCTTAACAACACCCCCACACTTAGCTTTTTGTACGTCCTCGGACAAAACAATCAAAACTATAGCTCAACTTTCATGAAATCCACATAGATCTCTAACTCACGTAACAAAAGATACAACAACTATAGCAAATAATACCAACACAGAGATAGATTCGGTGTAAGTGTGACAAGCGTTCTCAATCTAACAAGCCTTTCAAAGAAATATCCTCTCAGAAATTCCAATGACTATCCTAGTATGCATAACAATATTTCCACTCAAAGCCTTCCCACGCACTCAAGTAGGATAATCCTACAAAGATATCATGCGGTTCTACTGGGTATAAGATCCATGATAACAAAGACTTTACTCTATTTTTACTCATCATATTTCAAAATTTTCAAATTTGACGCATATCAGAATAAGCTCTTACCCATCATAGTAGAATAGGATGTTTCGGGATAACACCCTACCTTACTCAAATCATAAGGTAGTCAGTGTAAAACCGATCGTCGTGAGCTATTGGTCATCATAGTGGTATAGGACATACGAGGTATACCCTACCGCACCCAAATCATAAACCGACTTCCGACAAACGTATTTATTAATAATTGCTCACTCACTTCATTCATTCACTTTTCAAAGTCATAAGTTACATCTCACTCATCACATTCAAACGTTATGATATTCACAGCACGCGGTCTAACTTAGGTGTAACTATACCGACCTTCCTAAGATGAATCATTAAAAATAATGAAAGGATATAATTCAAAAGTCATGCTTCAATCTCAAAGGCTTTCGTGAATGAAAAAACGAAACTATCTCCATAAAAGTAAAACATGCTATAATTATCTCACTAAGTCACATACTATCATCGTTAGAAAACTACAACTAGCAAGCATCTAGTTCCAATTATATGCTCAAGATTTACAAAAAATTTTAAATTTCGCAAAAATTTAACTTTCACTCATATTTCAAAGAATATAGCATAAAAACATACCCAAACACCCCCCCACACTTAAATCACATTATGTCCTCAGAATGTGCCAATATAAAAGAAAAGAAAACTTAGTTGGTTTCAATGTTTGGTTGTCGGATGAAAGTTGATGTGAGGTCGAGGCCGAGCATGAACATACCGCAACAACTCGAATAGACAACTTTGGGCGATAGTAACTCGAAACCCCCGCTCAAAAGTATACGCAACACTCGACATACCATATAATCTCGGGGTACACGGGGTATATGAGCAACACATAACACAAAACACTTACAATGAACGTAAGAGGAATAACCATCAACACAAAATCAACTAAAGTATTATTTCTAACACAATAAAACAAAACAACCTAAGAAAAGAAACAAACAAAGAAAACTAGGCTGCCTCCTAGGAGCGCTCTTTTAATGTCAATAGCTTGACACAAAGTTCAAAAGATCAACCCGGATCGGGCCACTTTGGTTTGACTACCGCCACCTTAGTATCAGAATCAGGAGCACTGGGGCGGAAATGATTTTCACCACAACAACAAGTCAAGTGCGCAATAAGATCATTAAACCTTTCTCTCCACACTACACTGACTCTCTTCTTCTTGTTCTTGCGGATGATAGGCATAGACACAAAGTGGTATGATCGAAGTTTCAGTGAGAAGGTACCTCACGGGTGGAGATAGGAACGTCATCGTCATCGACTCAAAGAAATAAGATGGAATCTCCTCACAAATCGGGACATCCGTACTCTCATCTCTCGCTTTGGAAATAAAGAATCTCAGGCTTTTCCTTTGGTTGGCCAAAATATTTCTTAAGTCGATGGCCATTCACTTTAAAAGCTTGATTACCATACCCGTTCAAAGTAATTACTCCACTAGGATTAACCTCGAGAATCTCAAAGGGACCGGACCATCTAGACTTGAGTTTACCCGGAAGCAGTGAAGTCTAGTATTATAAAGTAAAGCCATTTCACCAACTTTGAATTCTCGGTCCTTGATCTTAGCGTCATGGAGTATCTTAGTTCTCTCCTTCTTCGAGCTTAGCATTCATCGATGCACGAAGTCCGAATTCGTCGAGCTCGTTCAATTGTAACAATCTTTTTCCCCACTGAGTTGGCTATCAAAATTTAAGAATTTAATTGCCCGTAAAGCTCTGTGTTCAAGTTCGACAGGTAAATGACAAGCTTTGCCATAGACCATTTGGAAGGGTGACGTGCCCATCGGGGTTTTGAATGCGAGACGATAAGCCCACAACGCGTCATCCAACTTCGGACTCAATTAGATCGATTATTGTTCACGGTCTTCTCCAAAATTCTTTTCAAGCTCTGGTTGCTTACCTCGACTTGGCCACTAGTTTGAGGATGATATGGTGTACCAATCTTATGTTTGACACCATACTTCTCAAGGACTTTATCAAGCGGCGTTGCAAAAATGAGTACCTTCGTCACTAATGAGTGCTCGGACGACCGAATCTAGTAAAGATATTCTTTTGCAAGAATTTCTTTACAACCTTGTGATCATTAGTTTGAGTAGCTATGGCCTCGACTCCACTTGGAAACATAGTCCACACAGCATTTGAGGATATACTTATTACGCATGAGGATGGAAAGGGTCCCATAAAATCTATGCCCCATACATCGAAAACTTCGCATTCAAGAATGGGCTTAAGTGGCATTTCCATCCGACTACTCGCCTTCCTGTTCTCTCGGCACCTATCACAACCTTTACAAAAGGCTTACGCATCTTTAAACAGAGTCGGCCGGTAGAATCCGGCTTGAAGAATCTTTGCAACCGTCTTCGGTGTTCCATAGTGACCTCCGGTAGGACTGCTATGGCATTGTTCTAAGATATCCCACCTGATCATGCTCAGAACACACCGTCGAAGCAACCCATCTTTACTGGACTACGAACAAATAAGGATCTTCCCATACGAGATATTTAAGATCGAGAAAGAACTTTTCTTCTCCTCGATACGTCATGTCTTCTAAATGACCACTCGCTAAATAGTTGGCGTAGTCGACATACCACGGCCTAACCGTTTCAAGCTTCATCAATTGCTCACCGGAAATCAATGCCTATATCATTGTGATTTTACGCACCCTCATTTACTAAGCGAGATAAATGATCACCACAATATTCTCACTACCTTTTTTATCTTTAATCACAAGGTCAAACTCTTGTAGAATTAAAATCCATCTAAGTAACCTTGGTTTGGCATCCGCTTTATCCATAAGGTAACGTAAAGTCGCATGATCTGTCCATACAATCACTTGATACCGAGAAGATAGCTTTCTAAACTTGTCAATGGCAAAGACGACGGCTAAGAATTCCTTCCTCTCGGTCGTAGTATAATTGCATTGAGCCGGGTTCAAGGTACGACTCGCATAATAGATGGGCTGAACCTTTTATCAAGTCTTTGACCTAAAACTGCACCTACGGCGTAATTAGAGGCATCGCACATCAATTCGAAAGGCTTGGTCCAGTCAGGTGCTACTAAAATAGGGGCACTGATAAGCTTATCTTTCAGACAATTGAAAGCTTCTTTGCACTTCGCATCGAACAAGAAATCTACATCTTCTTTCAAGAGATTTGATAAAGGCTTGGCAATCGTAGAAAAGTCTCTAATGAAACGCCGGTAGAAGCCAACATGTCCTAGAAAACCTCGTACCTCTTTCACTGTCTTAGGGTACGTCATCTTTTCAATGGCTTCAACCTTAGCCTTATCAACTTGAATACCAAAGATTGGACACCTTATGTCCCAAAACTATTCCTTCATCAACTAGAAAATGGCATTTTTCCCGGTTAAGCACCAGATTTTTCTCAACACACCGTTGGAGTACCATATCTAGGTTCTTTAAAATTTCATCAAAGCTATCACCGTAGATCGAAAAGTCATCCATGAAGACCCTCCATGCACCGCTTCAACAAGTCCATCAAAATGGCCAACATACACCGTTGAAAAGTCGCAGCGCATTGCATAGGCCGAATGGCATCATGAACATAAAAGTACCAGACGGACACGTAAAAGTTGTCTTCTCTTGGTCATTAGGATCAATGGCTATCTGGAAGTAGCCGTAATAGCCATCAAGGAAACAATAATACTTGTGACCACTCGGTCTTTCAATTAGTTGGTCAATGAAGGGTAAGGGAAGTGATCTTTGGCGGTGACTTCATTCGGTCCACGATAGTCGATCTGAGACTCAGAGCGATCCACGAGACGTAGGCAACTTCCTCCCTTTTTCATTCTTTTCAAGCGTGATTCCGCCTTCTTTGGCACAACTTGAGTAGGTGACCCACTCATTATCGGCGATTGCATAGATGATTCCCATGTCGAGCCACTTTATCACTTCTTTCTTGACAACCTCCCGCATATGCGGATTCAGTCTTCTCCGAGGTTGTCTAACGCTTTTAGCTCCCTCCTCCGCTCGGATTTTATGCATGCATATGTCCTGGCCGATCCTCGGATATCACCCACTTGCCAACGAGCGAGGATGTTTTTCTTAAGCACTTCTATCATTTGTGCTTCTTGCTCGTGGTTGAGTTTGAAGAAATGATCAAAGGCAATTTATCTCCATCCTTAAGGAAGATATACTTAAGGTGTTTTGGAAGCGGTTTGAGCTCCAAATCGAGTAGGTGGTTGCTCAATACTAGACTTTAACGGGCCACCTTTCTCTTTATGAGCTTGGAGTGGTTGACTAAAGAATAACTCATCTTCCCGAGGCTCAACCCAGGAAATGCTTGGATCAAATCATCCATCGGAATCCTCCGGTCAACACTTGTTTCCTTTTTCTTGTGATCGATCATTTTTCTTAACTCTTCATCTTTAAGCTCTTACACCGACTCTTCCCAATCATCTACTTCCCAATGAGTAGCTTCTCTCCAAAACTCTACCTCGTCCCAACTACCCATCGTGAGCTTCTTCTTCACCAGGGATGAAGTCTTCCCGACTTAGTTCTTTGAAATCATCGTTTGTTCTTTGGGCATCTCCATGCTTCTAACTCAATAACAGGCTCAGATGAAGCGAGTGAAGATGACTTCGTCAATGCCTACGGCCGAAATGAATTAGAAGATGGTCCATGATCACCGGATCCTCAATGTCCATGACTTCAAAAACACCTATCTCTGTAAGCTCCATTGCATCTTCATAATAGGCATCTCCTCCGTCCTCCTCATATATGGCTTCGACAAACGATATTTCATCAATTACGGCTCTTTCGGGATGTGTCCCTCGTGTGAAGGTGACAGATGTGTCACCGACTCTAAGAGTAATTTGTCCTTTGCGTAAGTCGATGAGAGCGTAGAAGTGTCTAAAAAGGTTCGGCCTAGAATTAGAGGCATCTCCTTATCGGTGGATAGTCTAGAATAACCCAATCGGTAGGAAGACCAAATGTTCAACTTGAAGGAGAACATTAGCTACACAACCGTTGCAGATGCGACTAGATTTGTCTACCATCCAAGAGAAATGGGGCGTTCTCGCATTCTTTTGTCTAGCCCGAGCTTCTTGCATACATTCAATGGCATCACATTGATGGAGGCCCCCTGAGTCGCATAATACATTTTGAACAAATGGCCTTCAATCTCGCAAGATATTGAAGGTCCGCCAGTGGTCACCTCGCTAAAAACGATTTTCTCGTGAAACCATTGCGCAATCTTCTCGAAACACTTCTCCCGACCATCCCCTGAAGCTTTCTCTTACTCCCATGAATTCTTTAAGATACTTAGTACATTTAGGCATTTGAGACAATACCTCACTAAGGGCATACTCACTTTAGTGTGTCCTAAGTATCCTCTCTCACTCCAAAGATATCGCTTGTCGTTAGTGAGGGTTTTCTCTTTCCTTTTGGTGGATAAGGAAGGGCTTTATCATTCTTCGTAGCTTGATTCTTTATCGCCTCGTCCTCCTTATCCTTCCATCTCACAAACTTCTCTTCCCTTTTTCTTAGTCGTGGCACGCCTCTGACTTTCCTTCCTTTCCTCATCATCGTAATTATTTTCATCCTCCGAAGAATTGTCACTAAGCTCCTCCTCATTGCTTTCTTGGCATGTGGTTTCGATTCCCCTCCCGAACTCATGGCGTCGGGAGGGGCTACTCGCTTTCCGACATCTTGCCGGGTCCAAATTTTCTTACCACTTCTCGAGTTACCCGTTCAACTCCTCTTCTTGCCCATACTCCCATTGTGGTGTAATGGCGGTGCAAACATTCACATCACTTTTGGATTTCTCTCGGTATAACTCGGAAGTTTACCGTGAGGTCCGCTTGCTTCTTTGGTCCGCCATCGACCAACTTGTCTCTCAATTGCTTTAACACTTTAGTAGATGAGTCTTCACCATGTCTACCAAATTTCATCGAATTTGTGTTGAGGGACACATGAGGTGGTATGATTATTGTTCGAGTTTGATTCCACCACCTTGGGGCCTTTGAGAGTTAGGAGTCGTCCTTTGATAGTTTGAGTTGAAAGAATTCGAATTTGAAGGTCCAGTGGTAACTTGGCTTGATTGAAGTTTTGTCTTTGAAATCTGAATAGTTACAGTTACGGTTGAAGTTTCGGAAGGGTTGGTTTTGATTATCCATTAGGTTTACCTCTCCGTCATCTCGGTCCCCGCTGAGTTTCAAGATAATTTGAATCGGAAGGTTTGATCTCGAAGATTGGCCAATCGCTTGCTTATCAATTCCATCCGAGCAACCAACAGGTTGTGTATCGAGGATTGCTTGCGATGACCTTCTTTCTTAACAATATTGGTCTTCTTAGGAGTCGACCACATATTGTTCTTGGCTATTGTCTCAGCCACTCTATAGGCAGTCTCATCACCTCCCCCTAAGAAGGATCCATGAGCTGTGGAGTCAAGATAGTCTCTATTAGGTTGAGAGACACCTCTGTAAAACAGTTCCAACAACTCATGTCTGTCATATCCGTGATTGGGGCACTTCCTCATCAACAGATTTAATCTCTCCCAAGCCTTGCCAACAGTCTCATCCTCCAACTGCTCAAACGTAGCTATTTCCCGTTTCATTTCCATAATCTTGCCTGGTGAAACCCACTTAAGAGCGAAGGCTCTTTTGACATCATTCCATGTATGGAGGGAATGATGTGCTAACGACTTAAACCATCTGCTTGCTTCACCTTTTAAAGCAAAAGGAAATAGCTTCAACTTTACGATCTCAGAATCAACACCAGGATAATGGCACGCTTCACGATTTGTATGCGAATGTGGACAAGAAGTCGTGTGGATCTTCCCGAGCAAAGCATACCATGGAAAGAGCTATTTTGGACCAGAGCAACTACTCCGTTCTTTAGATCAAAGTTCGCTCCTCCCGTGTCGGGAGGACGAACAGTCTATGTCCTCGAGAAAATCTTGGTTTAGATATGGAGTGTAGGGGTCCTGGTTCAGTTGATTAAGCGGTTTTTGGCGAATTGGTGAAGGTTGTGGATTTAGCCCAGCTTGCTGATTCTGTTGTTGCTGCAGAGCTTGCATTTGTTGAAGGAGTAAATTTAACTGAGCTTGGGGATCAGGATTTGGAATTGGTGGATCTTGATCCGCCATTTTATCCAAATCAGGAAGAAGCCTTCTTTTAAGGATAGATCGTTCAGGCTCAGGATCAAAGATCAGAAGTCCCTTCTTACTTCTCGTTTGCATAAACCAGAAGAAAGGAAAAGAAAGAAATCAACCCTTTGGGGTTGATTAGAATAGGTTTAGAAAAAGGTTAGATGGTTTAGAGGGAGAAAAAAAAAAAAAAGTGTCAATTGAAGAGAGTGAACTGGCGTTCAGTATAAGTGAACGCTCGTTCAGAGGAGATTCTGGAAGTGGACGCTCGTTCAGATCACTGAACTGGCGTTCAGAAGACAGATTGGGGAGAAACGGGTGTTTAGAGGCTGGACGAGCGTTTGGTAGTTGAGGACGCCGTCGATCGATCGGCTTAAACGATGAAAGAAGATTTTTAGATGCACGGGCGATGCCTGAAAGGATGGGCGCCCGTTTAAAAACCAAAACGAACAGAGTCTGAAAAGAATAGCAGGAAAGAAAATAAAAACCTAAAATAGTAATAATTAAGGCAATATATTTATACGATCTAAAATCTAAGGCAATCTAAGCTAAATCTAAGGCTTCGAAACTAATAAAAAATCTAATGCGACCAATAACATAAAATAAATAAATAAAAACTAAAATAATTAAAATCAAATTTATAAAATCGAAAATCTAAACTATGATAAAGTGAAATAAAATAAAAATAAAAATAAAACGTAGCAATTAGATTATTACCTAAAAAAAAAATAGTACCGAAATAAAAATTGCACCTAGAAGAATCCGACAACCGTTACCGACTCCCGACAACGGCGCCAAAAACTTGTTCGGTAAAACGTGTTTTAAATTTATAAACCGAAACACCCCAAGTATAAGGATCGTAGTATAGGTGTTTACGGGTCGTCCCAAGGAGTGGAATGTTTATCGGATTCGAGATAACAATTATTCTAACGATTATGTCACAATTATCTATCTAAACGAAAGTTGAAACTAACTAAAACCTAAACCTAAGAATTAAAAACAGAAACGAGAGATAAAACAAGCTGAAAAATAAGAAAGCGAGAAACTGCAGACGGCGTTCACTTCGGTGAACGAACGCCCAAAACGGAATCTAACGAGCGGGCGTCGCTATCATGACGGACGGCGCCCAACTTCTGAACCGAAACGTAAAATTGCGTAAAAACAAAGAGGAAACTAGGGTTTATCAACTAGAACTTAAACTAAAGATTAAACTAATGATTCGATTAATAAACAATAAAGGAAAACACAGCGAGGCAACGAATCCACCCATCAACCAACAACCCCCAACTAGATGGTGATCTAAGATGTAGTTTTTAGTGGTGATTTATTCACGAATCCAATTAAATATCTTCAATCAAATTCTAGGGTTTCGTTTATCTTTTCAAATAAACTAAACATGCAATCAACACGAAATCACGAGGTTGTTTCCAAACTCTTACTCAACTAATCATGCATAATCTCTTAAAACACGAATAATTGCATCACTTGAACGAAATAAAACTTAAACCAATATATTTTCATACATAGATCCAAGCATATAGATATAGATAAATCGTTTCATCAAATCGTTAATTCCAACAAAACATGATCAATACAAAACAAAGCATCCAAAGTGATGAAAAACTATAAATTAAACTCACTAATCATAAAGCATCGAACTCTCTAGTTGGTTGTGTTGATGATGGGCTTCCTCCGTCGACTCACTTGCGCAGGTATTTAGCCAACAATCATGTTGAAGATGATTGTTGGTTGGGAGATTTGCATCTCTGTGAAATTAGGGTTCTCTCGGCCGCTGACTTTTTGGTGAATTTGCGATCTCAATTATGTGGTATATGAATTAGGGGTTGAAATTTGCCGCTTTATTTATAGAGTTTTGAGTCGGTTAGGGTTAAGTCGGCAACGCTAAATGCTGGTCTTATGGGCGCCCGTCGAGAATGCTGGACGCTGAGTAAACGCTCGTTCATCCTCCGTCTGAACTCTCTGAATGTAAAACACAATTCCGGACGCCCGTTTGCTTTATCAAACGCCCGTCTGGAATGGGACGCATTTAACGCTTCGTCCAAGATCTTTGAGGTCGGATTTCATCATCTTTATCCAATTTCTTCAAGCCAATTCCAACTCTATCTCTTATGATTCGACTTGAGCTTCATTTATCCACTTATCGCACTCGAAAATTAACTCCTACATGATAAATAAACAATGTAAAAATGTAATAAAATCCAAATAATAATAGTTCCATTAAATCAACACTTAAAATCATCAATTTTGCATACAACCCTCTTAAAATCATCTTTATTAAATAACTACACTTAAAACCTTAATTCTCATGTAAATTGTGCAAATGTGGGGAAAATAATAATGAAATATACCCTTAATAATCATATAAATATGGCCTTAACAACTGCCTATATCAATAGTATAAATTCTACCGCTTTCATCCATTGAATAATATTTAATTGCTTGAAAAGTCTGTTTTAAATTGTCAAGTTGGAAATAATGCATGATGGCCGGGAAAACAATTTTGGATTGGTTTAAATAAAAATAATGATTTTCTTAATGATTTTTTATTTGTCTAATTGCATAAATATAAATGACACTTTAAGAAAAACTTTAGAAGTTCGTTATGTAAGCATAAAACTCAGTGATAAGAGTTATGTACAATATGATTGAGTTTATAGTGTACCTCCTTAAACATTAAATCCGTGGTGAATTGACTAAAGCTCATAATTGACCGAAGTTCAGAATCTCATTGTCAAACCACTATTAGTTCCCTAGAACACTCAGAGTGTGGCCGCTTGATCCGGGCCGTCGGTGTTGGATACTTTAGTGGTTGACTTATACGTGAAAGAGTTCACGTTGGACTCGACCAATTCGACATGATGATCTTCTACTAAGTCCACAACGAGAAATTCCAATTGAATTATTATATATCCATTTAAGGACTAAATCTTAATCATGTGATTATAAACTCGTGACCTTTATAGGATGCATTTGATTTGGCGGTACGGTTGACTAAGTGGTGTCTTCCTTAATCCCGACCATTTTAGCATCACTCAAGGATTGGCAGCCAAGGATGTAAGCCACAAAAATGGAGTCAGTTCATTTCTCGGAAAAAAATGGTAGATAGATGGTTCCATTGTTTGTTAATATGGTACTAATCGATTGCGCACACCCTTGATATGATAGGAGGATATTGGTCTCTAGTGGGTTAATGGTAATTCGAGGATATGATGTCATGAAGAGGTCCTAGAGACAACGTTTTGCTCCATATACGAACTATATGTGGAGGGTTATCCATAGGTAATGATTATATCAGTAGACGTTAGGTAACTACTTTGAAAAATGGAGTAAATATGTTCTACATTCCGGAAGAGTGCAGTCTCGATTCTATAGTGATATGACGCAAAGATTAATAAGGTAGGTGATTCGACTGAAGAGTTTGATCGATCGTTCAAATCATTAGAGTTTCTGTATATTGGACCCGTGGTCCCCGACATCTCTTGTAATTTACATCATTAAGACTCTCAAGTAAATAGAAAAACCATTTTGCAACTCCGCAATCACGACTGCAACACAACACCAATCGATTTTGCAATTCTAAACATAACTATTCTAACACTCTCAATCATAACATTAACACCTCTGATCTGAACAAGATTGGGAGAAAAATTCAACTATTTAAGAATGCAATGTGTTAATTTGTTTTGAGTAAAACGTAAAACCCAGAGTCCACATAAATGCTGACACATTTGTGAATAGACTTGGTATTTTTTATTTTTTTTTGAGGAAGAATAGACTTGGTAATGAATCCGTGAAATATGATTCATGAAATATCCATTGACCCCACCGTGAGATAATATGTGCAATGTGTGTGTATATATATATAATAAATAATGACTTTACTTTGCCGTGGATGCAAGTCATTAAGACTTCATACGACATGTAATTAGTTTAAGGGGAGTTGCTCAAAAGGACATAAAAAGGAAAATAATAGGCATTTAGGACACTATTAAATTTTAATTGATAAAAAGGATAAAAACTTTGAAACCTTACCAAATTACCCTAAATTACCAATGAAAATCCTTATAAGAAGGGTAAAAATGTAAATTAATGGATTTATATTTTACTGGTGGTGGCGCTGTGTGTTTTATTAATACCATAATAAAATTTCTGTCAACTAAATTAGTCTATTAAAAACTAATTAGTCCTTATTACCAAATAATTTGTTAGTCCGTCCTTAACGCCCTATTAAGTTGATAAGTAGTCATTATCAACAAAAAAAACCCTTAGTTTATTACACGTGGCCCCACTCCACTCAAATTTATAAAAAAAACATAAAATTTGTGAAACAATGTTGTTTTGATAATTGCTTTTTTAATTTTTTACCTAATTACCCGTGAAACCTAAATTTTTTTAGGGTTAATATACTTTTGTGACGGGTTCTTCTACTGAATTTTTTTTTTGGGTCCGCCATTGGTTTAACACAATAATACCAACACGGTATCAATATAACATATACAGTGACAATGTCAATAGAATAACATATATGTAAGAGTATATTTTCTATGAAATAATTTAACAAAAATGTAAGAGTATATTTTCTATGAAAAAAGTAAGAGTATATTTTCTATGAAATGACATAACAAAAATGTTAAGATGAAATCAAAAAATCATGTAGCTTCAAATACATTGAGCACAATAATTTAATGTAAATTGAGCAAATTATAATTTTAGGGGTAAAAAATTGTCTTTAATCTCCA
The DNA here is from genome assembly GCA_026214975.1 of Gentiana macrophylla. NCBI lineage: Eukaryota > Viridiplantae > Streptophyta > Magnoliopsida > Gentianales > Gentianaceae > Gentiana > Gentiana macrophylla. The sequence goes on from CM047805.1 coordinate 3,015,239, forward strand.
AAACACACATCTAAGTGGTACTTCTCTTGTAGGGTTTTCTATAAGAACAGATCTTCGAATTATTGCCAAGTATAAAAAAAGATAATTTCCTATTAGAACAGGGCGTCGGATGACTGCCGCTAGTGGTGGCAAAAAAAAACCTTAACCGGTGGTTGGAACCGGAACCGGCGGTTTGTGTAACCGTCGGTTTGGAAAACCGGCATTTCGGCGGTTAGGGTGTTTGGGTAACCGAAACCGGCGGTTCAACGGCTACAATACAACGGCAATATATATATATATATTTTTCAAACCTTCAAATAAATCCTATAAATACTACCCAATTTCATTTCCAATTTCTTACACCACTCTCCTATCAATTCTTACATCTTCTTCCCTCAAAAACAAAATCATTATATCTTCTACTCATTTCTTTGATATAAAAGATATGTAAGCAACCGAATTACTGGTACAAGCGTTGAAAAAAAAACATAATTTACATGTAAGAAAAATAACACAATATATCTAACGTAATATTTGATAAAACAACATTTTAACCAACTTATACTCTTTTTTTTAGCGTAACCAACTTATACTTAAAACCGACTAAAAAAATATGATAAACTATAAAATACTATAAAAACCTATAAAAAAAACTATAAAAGACTAAAAAAACTATAAGAACTACGTTCATTTTGACTTTTTTATATGTGTCGTGCCTCCGACACAATTACATATAAAAGATACGTAGGCAGCCGAATTACCTGTACAAGCGTTGAAAAATAACATAATTTACATATAAGAAAAATAACACAATATCTCTCACGTAATATTTAATAAAACAACATTTTAATCAACTTATACTTAAAACCGACTAAAAAAACTATAAGAAACTATAAAATACTATAATAACGTATAATAATAATAAAATATAAAACAACTATAAAAAGAACCTATAAAAAACTATGAAAGACTAAAAAACAATAAGAACTACGTTCGTTTTGATTTTTTTATATGTGTCGTGTCTCCGACACGATTACATATAAAAGATAAGTGGGCAATCGAATTTCCGGTGCAAGCGTTGAAAAAATAACATAATTTACATATAAAAAAAATAACACAATATTAATATTATATTTAAAACCGAATAAAAAATATTTATAAAAAAATATATATTACATTCGCTTTGGTAATTGTAGTGAAAAAATAGTAATTTGTTATTGTAGTGAAAAGAATAAATATTATATGAAATCGTAAAAAAAAATATTAATAATTTTTAAAACCGTGATTTAAACTGAAAGGAAACCGTGTGAACCGTAAACTGTATTGAACCATCAACCGCCGGTTTGTAAACCGTCGGTTCACAACCGACACTATCCGGAAAAAAACCCGACGGTTGTAACATCCTGAATTTTCAGAAAGGATAAAATAGTAATTAGGTATGTGTACTATGACCTAATTATTATTTAACCTATTTATTTAATTAAAAAGGATTTAATTAAAAAGAACTCATTTTAATTGATTTTAATTAATGGGTATAAAAAGAAAATAACCCCTAATTCCTCATTTATGTTTCACGGCAATTTCTTCTGAGAGTTAAGAATGGGGCGACGCACAGAAGAAAAAAATATTCGGACGTCGTTTTTCAAATTCGGGGTTTAACGGTTGATTTTCAGGGCAGACCATAGTAGAAGAAATTGATCACCGCGAGGAGACGATCGTTTCGATACCAACCGTTCCTTTTTTCGGTAAGTTTTCCTTCATAGCCCTAATTATAGATCCGTTCATAATCGTAGTGTAATGGTCAATTATCGTAGGTGATTCGTAGAAGATGTTGGAATTGAGGATTGAAGCCTTTTTACCATCCGTTTTGCTTTCGAATTCTCTTTTGAAATACCAAAGGTAAGGGGTGTTCTTAAACGGATTTGGGTGTTCAACTGGATTTAATTATGTGTTTAATTAATTATTATTGTTGCTACAGGTTGTTTCTTTATTTTTATTTTTTCTATTTTTGGGGGAAAACGACTGACAAAAACATAAATGGAGTAAATGGCATGATTTTTTTCGGATGTTATAAAGGACAAAAACAAAATATTTGGACAAAAATACCCCTTGTTACTTTTACCCTCTACAAATAATAATGATCGAAAACAAGTAGTAATGTACCATAAAATGTCAGTAACATCCAATGAAAAAAAGTAATAACGGTCTAAAAACAAGTAATAATGTACCATAAAATGTCAGTAACTTCCAAATGAAAAAGTAAATTGGTCTAAAAACAAGTAGTTAAAAAAATAAGTAGTAATAAAGACGTAAAATGTCGATCGAGTAATAATGCCCGTAACATTAAAATGTCGTAACGCCCAATAAACAAGTCGTAATAACCCCGTGAAATATAGTAACGCCAATAAACAAGTCGTATGATCAAAAAGTAGGAGAAACATCCTAAAAACAAGTAGTAATGAGACTAAAACAAGTCGTAATAACAAATTTCGTAAAATGTCGTAACATCCTAAATGTAGTTAAATATGAGTCCGTAAAATGTAGTAACGTTACAAAATTAATAGTAACAACCCTAAATCGAAAAAATAAAAATAAAAAACCACCGCTTTCTTGGCCGGAAATTGGACGGGCGGAGCGCGTGGTTGCAAACCGAAAATCCCAAACCCTAATCCCCAAATCGCTCAACTGATTCAACCTTTCGTGTTCTTCTTGAATGAGACAGAATTGGAGGAGATAGCATTCGGATTGGAACTCGGTGGGGTGAATTTCATCTGGAAATCGCAATTTACAAACCTCCTCTCAGATTCAAACGCCGACACCCTCTCTAGCTTCAAGCCGCCACCTAATCTTCCGGCCGCCGCCGTATCCCTTGCGGCTTCCGATCGTCCGGCTTCCTTCTCCCGATCTGATTTTTTTTTCCAATTTCCGTCCAATTGTCTGGTCCAAATTCGTCTCCATATGCTGAAATGAACCTGGACGAGAAAGCTTCTGCCTTTACATCTTCTAATGGCTCAGCGAGAAATCTGGATGAAATCCCATATTTCATACCTTAAACCGTCCGTCCGTCGGTCCCCAAATCGTGCATTCGATGCGCACGCCATTCTTTGTTGGAATCATCTGCAAAATTGAAGCACACTATGGAGTAAAGAGAAAATCGAATAGGGCATAAGAGATTAAATTTTTGTCACTTATTTCTCACGAGGAAAGAAGATCAACAAATGAATTTGAAGCAAACTTTGGGAGGAAGAAGAAAATCTGATAAGAAATTTTTGGGCTGTTAATCGACAGTTGTATCACAGGAATGTCGGGCAAGAATCATAACTGAGGGTATATCTGTAAAGTTGAATACAATTTGTCCTTATTAAATGAGTGTGTCGTGCATCCCTAATTAAGTTAAAAAATTGTCCTTTTAACCAAAAACCTATTTTTTATATTGCTGTGGATCTAGTCCGAAAGAAGAAAATAGGACATTGCTCAAATATGTTGCGGTAGTTGTGTGTTGCTGTAGAAAAAAGAAAGGAAAATAAAAAGAATAGGGGAACTTGCAGACGTATTGGAAATGAAGAAGAAAAAAAAAATATAAACATAATAAAAGGGACGCAACATCAGTCTGGTAGAAAAAAAAGAAGAGGAAATTCGGTTTCCAGGGAAAAAAAAAAGAGAATTATTGATTTAGTTGATTTAATATATATTATGCATGGTAATTAATTTTATCTGATCTATATACTAATGGAAAAGTATGCATAACAAGGTGATGTATATGTCTAAAGGATTTAGTAAAAAGGTAGTATATTTTAAAGTGTTGGGGTATTATATTAATTTTGTGATTTTAAGTGTATTACACGATACGATGTGGATTGTATGTTCATGTAGAACATTATATGTTAATTTGCAATGTCTAACTACGACTTCTGGTAGCCTTGGTATCAAATCGCACCACAACTGAGACCCTCTGTAGGGAGAAGGTGAGAGCACCGAAAGGCGTTGTTTAGGCCTTGTGGGACATTGACTTAGTAGTCAATGATCTCTTTACAACGTGCTAGGTAGTGTAATTAGTTGTCTAGGACTAAAAGTCCCTAAGGAGCCTTATACGTGAATGAATCAGGTGGTTAGTACTTAACTCGTAAATACATATGTGGTTGTCTAAAAGCTAAAACGTCAATATCATTGGTGAGACACGTCTATTCTTCTTAGCATGGGAACCTTGCAACCCTTTTGAGTTATGTGTCAATGGACAACGTGTAACTTCCCACACGGGGACCTAAGCCCGTGCCCTTGAGGTGCTTCCCGTGTTGCGGTGCAGTTGTTCACCGTGCGTAGTGTCCTTTGATATTGATGTAACAAATCTTATTTGTGTGAGGATATACTATGGAGCTAGTAGAGGGTGAGAGAGCTCTACTATTACAACCTTTGTGGTAGTGATTGTAGATATGTCATGTTATATTTATATACGTTTATTCGCTATTTATCAGAGTTTTGCTTCTTCTACCTCTTACTAAGACGTATGCATTACCCCTCTTCTCTCTTGTTCCCACCCCGGAAGGTGGTGTTTTTGTAGAGTCGTTTTGGCGCCAACGATGAGGAGAACCGGAGATGACGCAGATGAAGTTTCATCGTTCTATATTTTCCAATGTAATTTGGTATAGATTCTCTTAATCTTTGTAATGATAGAAATCAGTGAGTTGACTTTGTGGATACCAATATGTATGGGTTAATTGTATTTGATGGTTATAGAAAAGCATTTTGATGTTGTACTAAATGCAGCATGTGTCACCTTCGGTCGTTTAGTAGAGTTTTAATTACCCGAGTCAGTCGTTTTACCTTCCGCTTATTCTCTAATGTTTGACTACGTAAGGCTTACGTATATAATTAGATTAAATTTTAATTATATGCGTCTTGGACGCTTTTTTCCGGATAAGCGACTCAGATCCTATCAAGTGACGTCACAACTGATCCAAGTTAAGATTCGATTCGATTCGATTCTTCTGACGATTCGGCCACCACTAAACGTCGTATGTACAACACTTGGCTCATGTGACAACACTTTCGTATAAAGAGTTCCTATAGTAGAATTTTCTGCATCAAAGTGCACAATTGTATAAAAACCTATTGGATCAACGTTATCAAAACCGAATATATTTTTAAAAAATTTCAAATTTTAGAAATTTTTTATTTTATTTTTATATCCTTGGTCACGACTCACGAAGCTATTAGTAGATACTTGTCTTGTGTAAATACATTTCCCTGTCAAGTTCATTCCCCGAGGCAGTTTCCGTTTTTCTGCAAAAACCGAAGACCTGCGTGCGTTATAATAACCGATCGTCTCTTTCATCGATTCTGCTCGTTAATCTGTGAGTGATTAATGTTTACAGCGTTTTTCAACACCGTTTTTCGCTGTCGATTTTGCGTTTTTTAGTTAAATTTCGATACTATGATTAGTTTAATTATGGATTTACACTGTTAGCGATTTTGATCTGTTTATCTGTGTTTTTTAGTATTGGAATGATGCCAAGATTTATGTTCTCGAAATGATTCAGTCGTGTTGCTAGGTTTAAGTTTAATTGTTTGTTGTTTATTGATTGTAATTTGACGGTTTTATTTTCTGCTGATTTTGATTTTTTTGTTAATCTAAGGATTAGAACTAAGTTTAGGCTTTCACGTTGTTTCTGTATCCTGCGAAATTGCTATTTTTTATGATAGTAGAGGTATATTTGTCAGTTGATTTTCCTGAAGTATTTTTGCTAAGTTGATACTTATCCTGTTTGTGGTTTGTGGATTATGAGTGTGGAAGTTTTGTTCAAATCGGTTTTCATGTTGAATAAAGCCGATGTGATGTATTGTGAAGAGAAAATTGCTTTATTCAGATGAATAAATTTGCTTTATTATAAGTTGAAACACTGCTTTATTCAGTATACATTAAACCACTATTGATTCGAACATAAGAGAAGTTCTGCTGTGTGCTAATATTCCATTACTGGAGCTCTCTGTAATTTTCATAATGATTTTTTTTTTTTTTTGATTCTGTGAATGTTAGTATGCTTATTACAAGAAGCACTTCCATTATTATACTTGCATGTTATGTGGAATATTTCTTTGCAGGTTTCTCTATCTTTATCTGTTTCAGGCTCCGTGTTTGTTGATTGTTTTATTTAGCATATATTTACATGTTAAATACTTAAAACCCATTCGTCTTGTCTGGCCAGTTGAACATACCATGGCAGATGAGGGGGAGCCTCCAGTTCGCGAATGGGAAGTTGTCACATTGACGGCATCAACCTATGCTGCTGCTCCTGGTCCTGAGAAAAACGAGACGACCGATGGTGAAAATAGCGAGTCTGCAAGAGTTGATGTAGCGAAAACTTCAGATCCATTGTTTATGTCCGGTCATTTTGTTCTTCCTTCTGACCAGCCTGAAAATGTGTCGGTGCAACCTGAAAATACAGAGATTCAAAGTGTACATGAAAGTGAGTATGCTGTAGAGAGTGGGGATTTTGGCTGTCAATCCATTTCGGATGAAGGGTTTAAATCCGAAATAAAGGACAAGGATGAGATCAACATCGAGGGTCTTGACATGTCTGAGAACATTTCAGGAATCCAGATTGATGGGAAGGGTAAATTATTGTCTGTAGGTGCTGCTGAATTCGAGGAAAACGATGGACTGCCAGGGTTGAGCTCCGTAGACAAGGAGGAAAGTATGTACAGCTGTGCTGAACTTGGTTCCTCAATCATGAGCGAAATCACTGCGATTGAGGAGAGCTCTGTAATTGCTGAAGTGGCTGAATTCAAGAAATCAGAATCAGATTCAAGCATTACGGATTCCGAAAATTCTATCAAGAAAGATTACGACGCTTGCGATCTTCCATGTGGTGCTTGGTGGAAAAGGAAAGCGGGTTCTGTCTATACATACGCGAAAGAGGCAAACGCTTTTTGGTCTGTGTTCGTTGCTGCTACTGTCATGGGCCTTGTGATTCTCGGTCATCGCTGGCAGCAAGAGAACTGGCAAATTCTGCAACTGAAATGGCAATCTAGCATTAGTGATGAGGTTTGTTCCCTTACTATATCTTGAATCAGTACTGTTTTCCATGATGTATGTTTTTGAATCACACTTTGCTTTATTGTTTGACCTATAGTCGCATAGGTTTTCTCTTTTAGCTTAACTGAACGAGGCGAAAGTATGATGAAGGAATAAAATATATTTGAATTACATAATATATACAAAATAATTTCACGGAGATGTACATCGTCTTTAATGAGAAATCCCTTGATACTTAACAATTATAACCCTTTTTTACACCAATTTTTGGGGCGTGTCAGATGAGCTTGGACAAATAATCCTTTCTTGACATTCATTATTCATGTTCTTTGTCTTACCGTAGTTCATTTCTTTAGGTCCATTTGTACTTGAGCTGAAAATAATTTGGAATACTTTAACCAATGGAGAAATTGTCAGTTTTCCAATGCATATGTATGTTTGGGTAGTCCTACTTTCACAACCACTCTGACATGTGATGTTGTAGGTAATGAGGGACCCGCTGCCACATGACATTTGTTGTATCCGTAGGTTGTGACATTAGCATTATTCATGTATGTATGTATGTATGTATGTATGTATGTATTAGTAGTCACTGGTTTGCTCTGAACTTAAGGCCTTGTAAGATCTATCCTTTTTTGTCACAAATTCATGGGTCTCCTGTGGCTTTCTAGTTGAAAATATGAGTTCAATCGAAATTCTGATGGTTTTTAGCTTTATGATTCTTGAAGCGGTTGGTTGTTTCCATAGTTCTGTGAAAAGTTCAACCTAACGATAAACCATTGTCAAGATTTCCTTATTCGATGATGAGCAATGCCCCATGAGATGTACAGTTAGTTGTTCATATCTTTTTCATTTATGATTAGCAAAAGTTGGTAAAAGACACCGAGGGGCCCTACACTATTACGGTCGTAGCATTTTGACTTTTATTTATTTATTTAAAAACAGCCGTAATCATTTATTTTTGGGGCAACATATTGGCCCATATTCATGGTTCGTAATCTATTTTTTGACCACTCCACTACGTAGCTCTTGTTTCCATGAGTTCAATGCAATAGATGAAGGACAAAACGGACTTCAAAATCATCGTCGATTTTGCGGCCAAAGTTGATTCAGACGTGGATTTGAAGTCCGTTTTTATACTGTTTGTTTTGTTGAACCCGTAGAAGTAACAGGCACGCATTGGAGTGATGAGAAGTAATCAAAACTAGGTTTTTTTTATTTAACCGTTGAGTGTCTCTACTGTAATTAATCTTTATCTGAACAGAAAATGGGCAAGATGTTTGGGCCGTTTGCTCGTTTAAAAGACGTGCTCGTTGGTGGCCATCGACAAGCTTCCTTTATAAAGGGCAGTTCCTCGACGGATCATTGAGATGATGACGATAAGTTGTGTGGTGGTGTGATGCAGTACTGTTGAGAGATAACAAACGGTTTGAGAGAAAAAGGGCTCGTGTCGATGTCCTTTTAGCGCGCGACTTACTGTAGCGTTTATCATCGAAGAACTGCATAAAGGTTGTGAATACTTTTTACTTTATTAATTACTTACTGTAATGCTATAATTTAAGCTCTTTATTTGTGTGTGGTTTGCCTGATACTATGATAATATGCTTGCGGTATTCTGAGTATATATGTGTTCTGCTTTTTCGCTTGTTATGCAGCGTTTCTTTGTGCGTTATTAATGACACCATTGTGCCATACGATTGTTTTCGGTATAGTGTCACGGTGCACATGTGTCACGGTGCACATGTAGAATGGTGGTATGGTGCACATGTAGAATGGTGGTATAGTGTCACGGTGCACATGTAGAATGGTGGTATAATGTCACGGTGCACATGTAGAATGGTGCACGAGTTTAAGTGCAAAATAATAACCCCCAAAAAACTCATTGGCGTCACTTAAGCAAGTTCCCTTTTATTCGATGTTTATATATATATATATATATATATATATATATATTAGGAAGAAAACATTCGTGCTCTGCCCTATTTGTGCTCCGATTTATTTTTATAATCATCGAAATGCGAAAATCAAAATGAATCAAAGAAATGTAATAATCATGAAATGATGAAATAATAAACCCGAGTAAACTATAAAAAGGTATACGATACGTGTCCGACAACCAACACGACATGATACACTCTGATACATTACGATGGCATGTCTGGCACGTGTTAGTTGATGAAATGAATATCCGACACATCTTCGACACCTCCCGACATCGTATGGATACTTTTCGACACTACTGAACAATTTTTTGTTCAATTTCTACTTAAATCTATTTTAACCGAAAAAATAAAGTTATCTTCGACATTATTTGCAACAACACGTGTTCTACCAAAAACATGACACGAAATGCTCCAATACACCCCGACGCCATATCCAACAGCTGTCGGTTGATGAAATTAATATTAATTAAAAATTTTAATTAAAATCTAACACACTGTCAACACTCCACGACACAAAATCGACACCTTTCGACATTACTGAACCCTTTTTTTTGTACTCTCAGATCTAGGCTAATTTTAACGGCCATGGTAAAATACACAATTCGAATTTCCACAGAACTTAAATCAACAATACACTATAGCCAGTTTAACAATATTTGTGGCCAATAATTTTTTTTCAGGATATTTAATATTTTATTTAAACGATATGTTTTTCAACGAAAAAAAAAAATCATTTCAAGAAATTTAATATTTCATGTAATCGTCAAACCCAATTTTTTTTTGGCATGATATAAAAATCGTGTAAATGACAATACGTCGCGCTATATCTTGAAAATAGTCAAATCGCCAGTGTCTAAATGATATGTTTTTTTTATGAAATGAATTTATTTTAAGAAATTTATAATATTTCATGTAAACGTCAAACACAATTTTTTTGGCATGATACAAAGATCGTGTCGGCAACAAGTCGTGACCTTATATTTTGAAAATAGTCATACATTTGCTACATATATTCGCACATTAAAAGGTGATACAATTGAGTCCTCCAAAATGGAACAATTTAACTCAAACCCTTCTTCTCAAAAAATAAAAAAATTTCTGGACTGTGCCGATGACCAGTTAAAAAAAAAAACTGGAATGGACCGATGAACAGTTAAAAAAAATTGGACTGGGCCGATGAACGTTATAAAAAGAAGAAGAGAACCAATGAAAAAAAAACTAAGTGTCAACATAGTTAACACCATGTCTTCTTATTAATAAGACTAGGAAAGCAAATACTCGTGCTCCGCACGAGCGGTGCCCTAGTTTATTTTTATAATTATTGAAATGCGACAATCAAAAGTGAATTAGTACATGTATTTTTCGTAGAGAACTGAAATGATAACAAAAGATGGATCTGAATAATACAATACTGCAAATACATTTTTTTATCTTACAAATACAACAATAGTTGTACCTAATACATAAGATAACAAAAGATGGATCTGAATTATACAACACTGCAAATAGTTTTTTTTATCTTACAAATACAACAATACCTATACCTAATACATAACCAAAATAAGGATTACATATCCTATAGAATTTATCTTACATCATAACATATAACAGTAAAGCAACGGCATATTAGAAGATCTAGCCGTATACTAAACCATCAATACATACATTTATATCTAAGAAGATAGCAAACCATATTAGAAGCCAACACTTCTGGTTTATGCTTCATCAAAAGCTATCTTCTATATGCATAATAAAAAACAGCTTATAGGTAATTTGTTTTTTTTTTTTTGGGCAAGAGGATTGAACATACCATGTATATTGTTATGCATTAAACAGACAAAGTTTTGTCGATTAATGATTAACAATAGACGGTAATAGTTTCTCCATATACAAAGCAAAAGATAGGTAGAACTTGTTGGGTAACAGCAAAACATGATCATTGAACAACCATCATATCATTGATGGCTAGTCAATTTTGTCTATGTTCCTGTTCTTTTTAACAGGACTCTTAGTCTCCATGGCAACAACATTAGAACTGTTGTCTTCTTGTGTGTTCAAGACAACATTTGCTGAGGATGGTTCTGCTACAGTTACCTGTGTGCTGGCTGCATTTTCTAAGAATAAGTTTCTCTTAGAACCTGTTGGCTGATATTGTTCAGATATCTTCATTGTTTCTTGTGAAACTTCATCTAGAACTCTTTTGGTAGTCGGTGTGAAGAAATTGCCTTGCATAGTCGGTTCTTGTTCTAATGGCGCATCAAGTTGTACAAGATCAAAGAATAATTGTTGAAGAGCTAGCATTGGTTTCAATCGCAATGACCTTCGTTGAAGCGGTACAAATCCTCAAATGCATAAAGCTTCACAATTGGAAATGTCCTTATATTAACACCACGACAAGTACATCATAAACTTTGATAAAGCACACCACATGTTTATCTTCAAAGCATGACTTTTATCTTTGCTTCAAGGAATGGCAACTGTAACATTAATATAAACATGAATAATCTTGCTAGTCGTGTATTTGTTTGTGTAAAAGTGTCATGATGCATAAAATGATTGTATATATAAAACGACACTTGTATTGCCTAGCAAATCACATAGCACCATAATTGAATGTGTTATGATATTACATATTAGCAAAGAACTTGTATATATTAGTGAATGTGGAAGGGAATAAATTAAACGTTTCAATTAACTGACCGGCAAGTTCTTTTCCTCGAGTTCCACAACACTACAGCCAAGCAAGACTTCAGCATCAGGTGTGTATAGATCAGCTGGAAGTGCACCTGATTCATCACGTAGGCGTACATCAAAATGGCACCTGTTTAACAATAAAACAGAGCAACTTTACTTATAACCAAAACCTAATAATGTGTAAAATTAATGCTTTAATTTTTTTTTGTTGACTTACCTATACTTAACAACCATATTTTCTTCACAGGAAATGCACCATTCTTCTGCACCATTTTCTCGCATTTAAAGACACATTACAACCGAACAAGAAAGAAACCAGAAACTTTTTGTCTGGAATAAGGAGAGCTTCCTTCTACCCCAGCAAGTCTTGAGTGCAATGAAGTCCAATGATATATTTAAACAATTTGCAACAATAAAACCAATAAAAGATGCGAGAGAATTTCCGAGACAACAGATTTACCGTATCAATGGACGTGAAAGCTAAATTAATAGGTATGAGGTCTGCATGCTGTGGTGTTTCCAAGAACATTGTAGGATCCTTGTATTTTCTCTCATTGATCAATCCAAGAATCTCATCAACATTGTCTTTGTACCTAACAATATTATTCAGCAGTAACTATTTGTCATGCAATCCGCCCTATAATAGAACAATAAAAAAACTCATTAAAAGTTTTGTTGGTTATGCAATATTTACAACAACCATACCATTGTTTCAATGGAGCAGCCTCTGATACCGGAGGATCAAGAAGGAAACTTGTAGACTGTTTGGTGGATAAAGAAATCCCTAAAAAACACCGAATCCATGTTATAAGAAATCTAGCAACATTTTCATAGACATTTACTTAAAAGAGTATGTAAGCAATATTATATGGTGTGTAATGTTCAAGTGGTGTTGTATTTACCATGCTAAGTACCATAGTGTAAACTGATTTTAGTACAGTAAACTACACATTGGTTTGAATCATTGTCTTTGGTAGTCTTCTGATGAAGCATACTATGTTGTATTTACAGGTCATTTCATATGTTCATTAAAAACTGTGGTGTAAATACAGATTCATGACACAACTGAATCATAAAGTGTTACCATTAAAGGTTGTGATCTTCAAAGCGTTCGCAATTAGAAGTGGAGGATTGTGCATGTCGTGATCCAGCTCAACGCTTACAGGCTCCAGTCCGTATTTCCATGTTGTCAAGATGACGGGCTGCTTTCTATTATAAATTCAGCACAGTATTATGAGCAAGACTCTAACAACTAACAAGCATTGAATAAATAATTACATGTATGATCAAAGCCATTACAGTATCTAGCATGAAGAGTGATGGGATGGTCTTAAAGTTGGAATGGAAGGATTGCTATGTCCATATCACATCCATGCTATACACATTGCTTTGTGGTATGATGTGGACATAAGAATGCAGAACTTAACAACTATCAAGAAATACAGGAAAATTCCTTACTCATCATTGATAAGTACATAATCTCTTGACCAAAGACCTTGTTTGACATATCTGATGTGAAATCTCTTAACCAACAAACCTTTAACAGCTGTATATCAGACAAAGAAACAACTGGTTATGGCATCTGCCCAACTTTAAACAGTAGGAATGGCTGAATAAATAAACAATCAATTACTTACTAATGTCATCTTCTCGATCAGCATGCCTGCTAAATTCAGCAAACGGTGTGTAGTCAAAATGACATGGTAAAGTCATCGGCACATCATCCAGTAGGGGTTTAACAGGAGTCGAGCTGCTTAGGTACCACGTATACAGATAATCTCCAATCAGATACTCTTTTTTTGTAGGACGAATGCTAGCATTGGATATATAGTAACGTTTGTACGGAAGCAAACTCCGCTCAAAGAAAGCTACATCATCTCCAAACACAATTGCTGGGACTTTGGTTCCCTGTTTGTAAATGAGGAAAAAAATAACTACCATTTTATACACCCCACTAACAAATTAACATCTGGAATAAACATGAAATATAGATAGCATACCATCATGTCAGTGAGCCAATAGTTCCGATATGTTCTTGGATTAGCAATAGATTTGCTTTTTTCAATCGGACGTCTCTCAATAACTTGAAGCAACACGGTCCACTGTTCTTATTCGTATTCTTCATTGTGCTAACCTCCAAAGCGAGAATACATGTTTAAATCGTGCCTTTACGTATAAAAACATAGCAACAATCGAAACAAATTTTTAGTTCGTCATGAAGTATCAATATTACATATACAAAATTTTCAAGCCTTCAAGATGAACCCAAACAACAAAGAAATGTATAGACAAGATAACAAAATGATCATAACGATACTTAAAATATAATTATTTGTTGTCTAATATTTCTTTGAACACAACATTTTTAGTATTGCTTGTCTTGTGTTTATCAAAAAAGATGGGTTAATTAAAACTCTAATGAAGCATTGTTTTTTGCTCGTGATAACGCAACATATAACTGACCATGAGAGAATACCGGTTCTTTTAAATATATACCGACTAAATCAAGTGTTTGTCCTTGTGCTTTGTTAATTGTCATAGCAAAACAAAGCCTGACAGGAAACTGGATTCGTCTATAAGGGATAGGATAATACTCTTCATTAGTAGGCTGTAAAGGTATCCTATGAATAAACACTTGTTTGCCAGCAAAAGCACCATTTTGTATCTCAGCATGTATGACTTTTTTTTTCAAACCTTTACATATCAATCTGGTACCATTACAAAGGCCTTCATTCGGATCAAGATTTCTAAGTAATATAATGGGTGCATCAATTTTCAAATGAAGTCTATGTGGTGGCAAACCACTTGGCGACAAAGCATTCAACTGATCCTCATATTGGCCTTGATCCGATTCGTTAATCGCCTCATCAAAACTTAGATATTCATGTGATGATCCAGGAAATTTACTAATCATAATTTCATTTATTTCATCAACAAACTGATTTTTGGTTGTTAGGATCGCTGCATTAATGTTTTGAACATTTGTTGGGGCATTAGATTGAACATCAGGGTAAACAAAAGCTATTAATTTTTCCAAGCCATCTTCAATATTGTTATGAGGTATTATTATCGAACTTGGTAACCGCACATCGTTAGAATCGGATGTATGAGAAAAACCATTTCTATATTTAATAAGAAAGTTGTAAAGATGGATCCAACCGAGCTCTAATGTTTTTGATCGGTTGTATTTTACGTAGCTTAGGCCACAATGGAGAATTTATTAATGTTGCATCAATAGTTTCGTTTTTCGTTCCTCGTGAAACTATGGGTAATGTTTGTCTGAAATCACCACCGAGAACAACAACTTTACCTCCAAATAAATCTTTTGAATCCAGAATGTCCTGTAGCATAGCATCCAATGATTCAATAGCCTTACGTTTACACATCGGTGCCTCATCCCAGATAATTAATTTGCAATTTTTAATTAAAAAAGCAAGCGAAGATTGCTTATTTACTTTACATGTACTAATTTCAGTTAGATCTATGGGAATCTTAAACCTAGAATGTGCTGTTCGGCCTCCAGGCAACAATGCGGCAGCTATTCCAGAAGTAGCATTAGCCAACGCAATGTCACCCTTAGACCTAATGCTAGCCAATAAAGCTTTGTATAAAAATGTTTTACCAGTACCCCCTGGACCATCTATAAAGAATGAACATTTTTTCCCCACTGTAACAGCATCCATTATTGCTGTGTATGCTTCTTTTTGTTTCAGATTCAACATGTTAATAGATTGAATATCATATTCACTAACTAATATACCTTTCTCAGCTTTTAATTCTCTAGTCAACTCTGCGCTGTTATCGAAAGAACATAATTTAGGTACAAGACCATACATATCTATATCTTTACCCATAGAGCGTAGAAAACAATTTATTTGCTGCAAAACCTCATTTCTTATCGCTAAAACAGACAGGTGATCACCAGCCTTAATAACATCTTCAGACATGGCATGTTCAAACGTAGCCCAAATTTTTTTGGGGTTGTTCGGGCATGAATAAACTAAAAGAGTAGCAAAAAGACGCCTCAGTTCATATGGCATTGAAAAACTACATGCTTCTTCCATGCATTTTTCTTGACTATCATCTAATTCTAAGAAACCACGACTTAACGACGATTCACTTAAATGTGTCAAACACCTCATTGTTGTGTGTTTTCAAATCTTGAAAAGATTTCGGACACCTAACTTTGGACAGTAAAAGCCTTAAAAAATAGCGTTCGCCTTCGCTAGGTTGTGCAATAACAATTCTGCCGATAGAATTACCCTGTTGTCTTAACTTCCAACATTTTTTATCATTCAACCAAACGAAATGGTCAGGAAAGTCTACATAAGTGCATGCTAAACTCTGTGCATGAGTATCATGTCTATTCATGTAGAAAAATTCAGTTAGCATAGTTTTTTTTGTGAAATTGTTTTGTAAAACATCAGAAAGGTTTTGTTTTTTGTTAAATGTAATCGGTTGATGATTGAGTAAATGAACCTGTAGATGAATAATAGGAGGCTTTAACTCGCCCATCGTAAATCTAAATATTCGCCATAAAGCTTCTGGAGGAGCTATCCATCTAGCCGACACATAATCTTTAATCTCATCTACAATGTCTTTATTATTATCATCACTAACATGATACAAAACTTTGTCGTTCCCTTTACAAACATACTTGTATATATATTTAATTGCATTAATTGTCGAGCAAATTTCAACATTTATGTGACAATCATATTTTGCAAGCAAATAGGGACTATAAGGTACCACCCATCTATTATCTAACCAAACATTCCTTACTTTAACCTTCTGGCCATCGTCTCTACGCCTGTATGTAGGGTACGAATCAGATGTGTTAATAGTTTCAGCCGAGAAAGGTTTGGGATATGAACTCCAACATTTTCCCGTTCGTTTCATACAGACATTGTCTGGATTAGCCTTACCACATGGCCCATGTAACATGTGTTTCATGACTAAGTAATACAAATGAGGGTTTGATGACTTATCGGGTAACTCAGCAGAAACAATTTTATCAAACTCCTCAGGTCTAAAAAGCTTAAATTGGGGTTTTAATATTAAAAGGAAGTGTGCGTGTGGCAAACCCCTTTTTTGGAACTCTATAACGTATGTGTATGCAGCAACCACACCAAATATATTTTTTTTGAATAGGTCCATTTTAAGCTCCTCAAGTTTCCCATGGAAGGCCCTGATCGATAAATCTGGTCTATCTTGGACCTTTTCACCCTTGCGTAGATATTGTTTAATCTCAGGCCAATTTGGATTACACGTAATGGTTATAAATAAATCTGGTTTCCCGTATTTTCTAACCAATGTCATTGCATCTAAATATTTTCGTTTCATATGTCTAGGGCCACCTATAAAAGATGCAGGTAATATGATCTTATGACCTACTTGTGCACAATCACTTTCACCTGAGGCCACTGCATCAGCAAGGCCTTGTAAATAATCACTTCTTATATTATCTTGTTGAGAACTAAACCAATCTAATCTTTGTGTTTCCATTTTTACAAACATGTCAACAGAATACTGCTGAAACAGTCTACCGAAGTGCAATATATTGGATTCATCCTTATCTCTAATTTGGAATTTGTACGAATAGTATTCCCGAACTGAGATGCTGGATGAATTTGTATCAGAAAGCCCAACAACTGTACGCAGGAGGGGAAAAAGGGGAAAAAAACAAATTCTGATTTAGAACCACGAGAAAAATTCACAGACAATACAAACAGAAGTGTAGCCTACACATACCTTCCTCTTCATGTTCTAAAAGTTCATCAGCATTTAACACTTTAGATGGATTAAGTCCCTCAAGCATATCAATGATTCTTTTGCGTTTTCGTTTATTTGCATTACCACCCCTTTGCGAATACCTTGATGCCACCCAATATCTCCAAAGGAAACATCAATGGATATTGCAAGGGTCATAACAACCGTAGTAATATCGAATCAGACGTGGTTGGTCATCATGACAATACACTGAATATTTCTTTCTTTAAAGCGCCAACATCGTCGAAACCATCAACTATGGCGAATACCGAGAGACCGTGGGTTTATTGTATACCCTCTGATCTATCATTGGGCTACAAAATAAGAGGATTTCTCTTTCATCCAGGTTATCATGCTCTTTCAAGCCTCGGAAAAACTTCGAGTACGGGTTTTTTTCCAGGACAAGCATAAGCTGTCCAACAATGTCTGCTGCTAAGCGTGGACAACTCTCTAGCCTACGGGAAATCTCGTATTCGGTATCGTGAAAGTAAAACTGTAGATTTTTTAAGTTGTTATCATTTCCAGTCGGACCATGTATAAAATGATACATCTGTCCTTGCACCCTAAACGTATAGACACCTTTTTTTTTTGACTGATCCTTATCAGAACGCACACCTAAAGAGGTGAATGCAAAATGATTATTATAAGTTCTGATACAATTCCGAAATTTCTGGCTTTCTTTGTTTGTAGAGGTCAACAAGTCTACAAGAACAGTAGGTAGCTTATTTGCAGCTAAAAC
Organism: Gentiana macrophylla; assembly: GCA_026214975.1. Lineage (NCBI taxonomy): Eukaryota > Viridiplantae > Streptophyta > Magnoliopsida > Gentianales > Gentianaceae > Gentiana > Gentiana macrophylla. The sequence goes on from CM047805.1 coordinate 3,033,396, forward strand.
GACCTCTCCCTTTTGGCAGCAGAAACTATCGGATTCATAAGCCATTTTCTTAGCACAACAATAAACACAATCAGCTTGACTGGATAAAATCAGTGATTGGTCAGGTATACAGCCTAAAAGAGACCTCCTTGTTAACGGTTTTGGTGTTTTTTTAGCAACAAGCAAACCAACATTTTTAGTAATTGCTACATCAGAACCATTATTGGTCCGTATATTTAACATCGATCTTAATTTTTTTTGTCTAAAGCGGACAATTCTTTCGCCTATATTTTTTTCGGGCGATTTTCGTGCACAAACATATGGATCATAAGCGGCAAAGTTAACGTGAGCCTCCCCAGTAACCCTTAAACCCGCACTACTATTAGACGACACCTGTGAACTTTCTAAGGCAGGACCCAAGGATCCTGGCAGATTGATCGATACATGGATCTCCGGAACTAAATCGGGGCCATCAGCCTCATTAGGTAAATGAACACCAGGATCGGTTGGTCAGATACATAGCGAACGACCTAAGACAACGCTTAGGCCTTCGCTGGCCTTATTCTTAGTCCGCATTTTGTGTAAGAGTTTGAAACACAAATTGGCTATAATCTAACAGACACAAACAAGCAGGTGCTTTAAACCAACACAAACCACTATTAAATTGCAAGAACACCAACGGAAGACTAAGAGGTCGAAACTTAATTACAACAGGAAGAAAACGACAGATGATAAGCTAAAGAAAGCACACCTGAGAGCCTGGAGCCAAAGAAATTTCTGAAGCAGACATGTCAACAACCCCAAAGAATAAAGAACTTGTCTGGAGCAATGATGGTAAAGAAAACAAACAATTTCCATTAGAACATAGGAAGAACATGTAGTACATGGAACCATTGAGCAAGAGAAAAGCAAAGAACCTAAAAAAAGAGAGGAATAAACAGGACCAACGGTATGCCGATCCTAACAGAGCAACTGGGAAAACTGGAAGAATTAAATGAAGCAGCAAGAACAACAAAGACCCAAGAAGCCCTCAAAGATTAAAAGCTCAAACAACACTACACAAACAATTCTAGTAAGCTGAAACACAAGATGAAGGTGCAAACATTTGTAGCTACTTTAATTTCCAAATTCCCCCTATCTATTCAAGTATCATTTAGTTGTTAATTAGGTTATTTTTTCTGCGCATGCTTTGATTAGACGATATGAAGTAATGAGGTTGTTTTTCTGAAGATGGTTTGATTATATGATATGAAGGACAAGATCTACATGAATTAGCAATCTGTAAATATACTCACTGACTTGAGTTAGGATCCTTGAGCTAATAATTGGTCTTTTTTAAATACTTAAAAAACTGGTTTCTTTTCTCTTCACTAAAAAGAACACCTATCCTAAGGCACACCACCATCAATTTTCTCACCCCCAAAGAGCTAGGAACGAATTTAACTTCACAATGAACTCAACATATCTATAAACACCAACAAACATCTGTGAAAAGGAATTTTTACAAGCCAACAACCATCTCTGTATTTATGTATTTCCAAAAGAAACATCTCTGAATATGGCAGTTCACCAAGCAAACAACCAGGCAGTGCAGCAAACCTAACTAAGTGCCTAAACAGAAATTGAAAAATAGCATTGAATATCTAACCAAAGCTAATACATACATAGGGCTCAAAAGAGCAGAATCCTCTCCAATGACAGCCTCAATCACAACTAAAACTGATTTGCCAAGGGCAACACCAAAAAACAAACCAAGAGACTAAATCATCAACCCCATAACAAACAAACAGCAGAAAACATGTTTGAGGTCGAGAATAACACAATTGCTTACATCACCTCAGTTATGATGACATAACACCAAACAACAAACACAAACACAACTACATATTGAAATTGACTTGCTAAACTCGAATTTAAAACTCCCAAACATACCAAGAAAACTCTTTTTTATATGAAGCACCCAAAGAAGCCGATACCTTGAAATTATACACCCAACCCAACAAGTTAGTAGAATGAGACAAGCGCAACCATGGATGATTATATATAAAGTGAATTTTTTTTTGGTGCAATAATCTAAAAACGGAAATAAATCGTAAAACAAAATCGGTGAATATAAAACAATTAAACATGTACTTACAACCCCATTTTTCTTCACAATAACCCACATGCAAAGTAAGTAACTCGCAACAATCATCAATTCTCACCCAATCCGCAAACAACTACCCATAATAGTCGATGATCTCTCAACCTAATCACCTTCCAAAAACAATCTGAGCCGCACACATGGCAATTCATGTATCTAACCACCAAATCTCAGATCCTCCGGCCTGAAACATATCAAAGCGGCAAGCGAAGCGATGGCCCGTGACGGTTACCACGAAAACCAAAGACCGCAGTGTTGACAACCGAAAAAGCTTTGTTTTGTTTTTTTTTTTAATTCGATATGTTGATGCTATATTAGATTTTTAGGATAAGAGGGAAAGAAGGTAAGCTTAATTTTGTGTGTTGTGTAATAAAGAAGTGTAATGTAATATAATAATGTAATATTATATTATCTATATAAATATAATAATGTAATAATGTGTGGTGCAATATAAATTTTATTTTAAAAATGTGTTTTTGCGTAATAAAATAAACCCGAATAAACTGCAAAAAGGTATATAATACATGTCCGACAATCAACACGCTACGATACACTTTGATACATTATGATGGCCTGTCCGACACGTTTCGGTTGATGAAATGAACATCCGATACATATTCAATACCTCTTAACATCGTATGGATAATTTTCAACACTACCGAACAATATTTTTTCAATCCATACCTAAACCTATTTGAATCGGAAAAACGAAACTATCTTCGATTATTTACAACAACACATGTTCTATCGAAATCACGACACGACACGCTTTGATACACCCTGACGCTATATCCAAGAAATGTTACTTTATGAAATGAATATTAATGAAAATTTTAATTAAGCTCTAACACACTGTCAACACTTTACAACACAAAATCGACATCTTTCAACACTACGACCCCTTTTTTCTATTCTTAAATCTAGGTTAATTTTAACGACCATGGTAAAATATACAATGCGAATTTTCATAGAAATTAAAATATAATAATAAGAATGTAATAATGTGTGGTGCACTATAAATTTTATTTAAAAATTGTGTTTTTATGTAATAAAATAAACCCGAATAAACTACAAGAAAGTATAGAATACATGTCCGACAATCAACACGACACGATATACCTTGATACATTACGATAGCCTCTCCGCCACGTTTCGGTTGATGAAATGAACATCCGATACATATTCGATACCTCCCAACATCATATGGATAATTTTTGATACTACCAAACAATATTTTTTCAATTTGTACCTAAACCTATTTGAATCGGAAAAAGGAAACTATCTTCGATTTTTTACAACAATACGTGTTCTATCGAAAACACAACACGATACGCTTTGATACACCCCGACGCTATATCCAACAAATGTTGGTTTATGAAATGAATATTAATTTAAATTTTAATTAAGCTCTAACACACTATCAAAACTTCACGACACAAAATCAACATCTTTCAACACTATGAACCCTTTTTTTCTATTCTTAGATCTAGATTAATTTTAACGACCATGGTTAAATATACAATTTGAATTTTCATAAAAATTAAATCAATAATACACTATAGTCAGTTTAACAATATTTGTGTCCGTTTTTTCCTTTTTAGCATATCCTAATACTCTACATAAACGATATGTTTTTTCCCCAAAATAAATCATTTCAAGGAAAAACAAACAAAATAGCAAAACCAAAAAAATAACTAACCAAAGAAATTATTTAAAAACAGGGGAAAAAAATCTGGATAGGGCCTGTGAAATGGAAAAAAGAAGCTGGACTGGGTTGGGCCGGGGAACAGTAACCGTCGAACAGTGCCTACAAAAAAAACAACCAATAGAAAAAATACATGTGTCATGAATTCACCAAAATCCTCTTCTTCCTACTACTTAATAAAGGAACAAGGGGGGAGTGATGCTAAGCCGACAAGTGGCAGCTTCTCCTCTCAGCTTGCTTTGGTTTGTGAAGGAAAAAAAATGGGTTTTGTTGTAATATTAGGTGGCATAATAATCAAGTAAAGGGTACACGTGTGTACACATATCTTCACCAACAATTTTTATTTTCTTTTTACTTTCTACGTATTAGCAAATTACAATAATTTATTATATTTTTTTACAAACATTTAAATTTGGCGTCAATAAAACAACTTTCCCATTTTAAAGGGTTCAATACCAATTTTTCTTCTTCAGCGTACCAATCGAACTTTGGCGGTTCAAAGCCTCGGGTTTTGGTCGGACGAAGTCGAATTTGTTGATGCTTTTGGAGGGAAAATCGGATAAATTGTTGCTGGGTTCGAGTTCCTCTCAAGTGTTTCTCATCCACCTTGTATCAATCATCGACCAACCACGTTTCAAATCCGATTTGGAAGGTTCGAGATTAAAGGTGTTATCTCTTGATTCGATTTCAATTAAAATCGTCTCGTTCTTTTGCAACCTTGAACCTTGTGTTATGGAGGGCATGAAAGATGATGAATTGAAGCGGATTTGCGGTGTGTGAATATGACATGATTTTTCCCTTCTCGCACGGGCAAGTCTTCGATTCACACCTCATTCAGGGAAGTTTTCAGTTCCTTTTTATCCCGTGTTAATATAGTTTTATTAAATTGATATGTTTCAGAAATTTGCCCTGATTTTGTTCCAAAATTGTTTATGGAAGGTTCGATTGTGTAAAGATTACACGATTTGGTGTCGTCAATCTTCGCAACGTATGAGTTCACACGAAGGCTGATTTGAGCATTTATTTTGAAGGATTCGAAATAAAGGTGATTTCGTTTCTTGTTAATTTCACTTCTATCATTTATTACTGATATAGAATCGACATCTGCCCTGATTTTGTGCTAAAATTGTCTACGAAAGGTTCAGCCTTGATAGAGGGCCTCTGATGCTGAAAAAGGAAAGATCTTGGGGATATCATCAGCCTACATCTTCAATGATCTTTCGAAGGCTTAAAGACCGAGCCTTTATTGCGAATCGTAGCGCTTTCGATCTCTTGGCAACGCAACAAACTCTGTGAAAGTCTCATGCATATCCCAAAGAATTAAAGGTCGATCTTTCTTTTCATTTATGTTAATATCTTATGAAATATTTTATTGATAATGGACGTGATATTTGCCTTGACTTGCCGTTTTGGTTTCGATTTGCGAAATATGAACTAAACACGTGTTTCACGTGATGACTGGCTTCATAGCCGTTGAAGATGGTACTATTAAATTTTTAGTGTTGCTCTTCTTGCTTCTAGATTTTATGCTCAATTTCACTTTATGTTAGGTATTTTACTCATATTCATTCTCTCATACTATTTCTTAAGGAATACAAACAATAAGTTGGTCTGAATAAGAAGCAGAAGCAGGAGAAGTGATACAAATGGAGGCAAGTTGAATTTTTGTTGTTATTTTTTTTCTTTCAAACATTAGTTAGACATAGATTTTTTTTTCAAAGCCTAGACAGGGATTTTCAATGCCTAGAAAATATCATAATTCATTGATTATTTAATGCTTATTTTTTGTTGCATCTTTTAGAGAGTTGGGAGATAATGGCATAGACGGTGACGGTGGCGCTGACGATGACGGTGGATCGGGCGGCGGTGGATATGCATTACCAAAATTTATCTTCATCCATTAGTCGTGGTCACTTCATCTCCGTGAGTTGCTTTTTCTTATAATAAAGATTGTTTCTTTTTTATGTGTTCCATCACCTTTCTGTATATTTTTAAACTCTTTTCTTTTTCTTTGAATGCAGGAAGAACATCCGCTAATTAAGGGTTCAACCACCAATATGTTAGGCCGTGAATCTTCGTATCCTCCTTAGCTGGGTATCTTCACTATCACTATCACGTTTTTGATATGTTTATTGATTTATTTGAGATTGTGAAAACAATTCAATTGCCACATTTATATGGATTATTGTTACTCTATTTGTTTAATATCTACTTCTGTATTGATGCTGATATCTACTTTTGTATTGATGTTGTAAGGTCTCTTGAATAAGTTTTTTAACCTGTTAAAGTCGTGGTTTGCCTCAGCAAATTACGTATATTTTCCACATATGAAGTACCTAATGTGCCATGGCTACATTTGATTTTATGTTTTAACCTTTTTCTTTCCCATTCTTTAGGGACATGGTAGGCATGGACCTTGAGTTAGCCCGCTTTATGAAATGCATGGAATCCACAATGAAAATCCAGTGTTTTGCATGATACGTGAAGTGTTATTGATCTTGAAGAAGGGTTCTCATCCTCGACATGGATATTGGTCACACCCTTTCTATGTTCAGATTAATTTTACTTGCCCTTCCATTTAGTTTGGTAGTAGTATTACGGTTTTCATTTCACAGATGATGCGATCATGGCTTCTTCATCACTCTCCCCCACACCTACATACAATCAACTTTCACAGATCGCCTCACTTCTCACTCTCATTTGCATAACTCCAAACAGGTACACTCTCTGGTTCAAGCTATTTTATGGTTTTTTTTTTCCTTTCTGTTTGATTAGGTTGCTTGTTCTTCAATGTGTCTGCACTTATTTGAATTTCTACACACAAAAAAATTGTTTTATTTGAATGGTCCATTGCCTCCATTGTGTTTTCCTCTGCTTTTTCTCGCTCTTTTGTTTGTTGATTTAGGCTTTTGGGATCGATTCTGCGTTACTTTGATCCGACCAATGACTTTTTATTTTTTCTGTTTAGGCTTTGGGATGCGAGGGTAAGGGATGAAGGGTAGGGTTAGGGCATACCCTTATATTCTTAGAGTACAAATAGATTACCAGTTTTGAAAAATACTACGATTATGTAGTGGTGTTGTATTTTACAAGCTTTACTATCTAGATGTTTTGGAATGCTCGCTTTTGCTCCTCGCCAAAACGATGATGTGCCCTTTGTTGTACAAGCAAATATTGCTAACCCTTTGTTGACGGGTGTTCTAACATCTTCCACGAAACATAATATTAAAGACTATTAGTATTGTATGCTTTTAGATGTTAACGTATTCATAATATATTATATTGTGGATGAGGAAATTTACAAGTAAGAAAACAATTCACGCTAAACTCGATGATCTTCAAGACATAATCTTTTAATCTCCTTTTATATATCTTTCGGGTGTTTTGAATGTCTCCGAAACTTCATCTACTAATTGCTTTTCTGACTTTACACATGCCTAACATTGTTATGGGTCATTCTTGTGTTGGATTTGTGTTAAACATCTGAACCTGTGTTCATTAATGCTACAAGGTCTTTGTAAAAGTCCACACTTTCCTGATTTTCCCTTCTTTTACTTAAACTTGTGTTGGTGACTGTTTTGTTGGTTCTTAGGAATTAATTTGAATGTCACTTATATTTATATTTGTTTTACGCTTTTGGGATGCAATCTACCACTTCTTAACAATATTTCTTGACTATGTTCGATCTGAAGGTGGATCTCAAATGTAGCAAAGAGATGCAAGTTGTAATGAACAATTATTTTTATGTCCTTATTCGTCTTCCGCTTTTAGAATGAGGTGTTGAAAATAAAGTTCAAATATTTTTTCCCGAGATTGTGGACCAGATCAGTACGCCACGTGTAACAGCTTCTTTTGCGGCGGTCGCTAATTCATTATCTGTATGATGCTGTAAGAGCTTGCTGTCGCTTCAAATTAAAGTTGATGCATATCAAGTCTTCAAATCCTTTTTCAGCTTTCATTTTATAACTTTGTTTGTCAGAATTTCTAATTTTGGGTATCGATTTTATTGTTCATGGCTCTTGGAATATAAATAAGCTCAATGATTTTTTCTCGCAGTGGATGTCAACAACATCATTTCTATCCTCTCAAGACTTGTGGAGCCAAAGATAAATATTTGTGCAAATTTTTAAGGATAATGGTCAATTTGTCACAAGGAGGCTTATAATATTGTATCTGCTTCAAACTGCAACTCCAGATGCTCAACCTCGGGTTCATCTTCTCTTAATGACAAGTTTTGGAAAAGAATATGGATGCTTTCTCTGCCTTCTAAAGTTAACTTCTTTTGGTGGAGAATTCTGAAGAATAAATTGCAGTTAACAAAGGTACTCTTTAAAAGGTTTGAAATCGGTAATTCGAATCATCTCTTTATTCAATGTAATTTTGCCAATCTGGTTTGGAAACATGCTGGTCTGCATTGGAATAACCTTGATGGAGCTCATGACTCTTGTGCTCTCCGGTGGATGGGTGTCTCGAACACTCACAACTTCAACCATTAATTGATCGGGCTTCACTTACTATTTTCTTGATGTGCCTCATTTGGAAGACACGGTGTAATAAATTTTTGAAAGTCTTACATGAACTCCTTTCGAAACTTATAATTTTGCTATTAGTAATTTTTGGGATTTCAAATATTATCTAATGATGGTTCTGTCAATTATAGAATCTTTTTATGGTTATGTGGATGTTTTTGCCGGTTCACATTGCTCTCAATCTCGGTTCCCTCACATTATTTAGATCGATCGATGCAGCCTTTAGTTTAGGCGTGGTGGCTATGATGATAATCAGAATCTGGAGGAGGCCTGGGCAGCAGCTGAAAAATTCTTGCCTTCTCCCATTGCAGCAGAAGCTTTTGCAATTCGATGGGCTCTCACCGAATCCAGGCAACGCCAATGAGATAATATCATTCTCTTCTCGGACTGTAAAATTTTGGTGGATAGCTTAAGCGTTGGCAAAGCCTTCCTTAGTATCTCGCAGAACCATTTGTGAGAACATTTTTCTTCTCAAGGCCAATTTTACACATTGTCTTTTTGCTTTTAGGCCTTGCACTCTTAAAACTGCTCATAATCTTGCTAAATTGGGTTGTAAGCTTGTTAATACTATCCAGTGGAAAGCTTGTTTTCCTTCATGGATTTGGCCTTCCAGGAACCCTTACCTTTTGGATTTTCCTTCCTGGTTTGAATCCCCCCGCTCCCAAGACAACACTTTCAGGAAGTTATGGCACAATGGAATTTCAGGTCCCATGTGCCATACTTGTTGCACACTTTTATAAAAGTCTCGGTAGCGCTACCCGTTTTATTTTGTACAAAGATTTATCAGTTCTCTAATTCCATTATCTCCCATGTTATGTTGTGTTCCATAACAACGTCCTTCATTTATGTTTACACAATGTATGCTCTTGATAATAAGAAGATCATAATCATCCCCAATGTTACCGTACATACAAAAGAAACTAAATATGCTAATAAACACATCCATATTATATTCAATACCTGGATTGGGCACGCACCATGCTTTGCACGGTGAAAACACACTAGTATTAATATAGAAGGGATAAGAGATGGATATATTATTTTTTTTTATTTTTTTTGAGTTTGATTCGAGCTACTTGAATAGTTATTTGAGCCGATCTCAACTTTAAAATATAGTAATCGAGTAACTCACGAGTTAATCGAGTTAGATTAAATAATTGTTAATTTATTATATTTATGAAATTTATTATTATATGTTGTCTTATAATTTATAAATTATTATTCGAGTTGAGAATTAGATGAGTCGAGTTAAATCTTATCATAATTGTATAAAAAAATGAATTCTAAAAATATAATTCAGTTTACAAACTTAATCATGACAAGTCGAGTTTGACCTTGCCTTTTATGGCTCGATTAAAGTAAATATTTGTGGTGTTTGCTAATAGAACTCCCTAATTTGTTTTGTTACGAAGGGTCCATGCTATTTAAGCAAATTTGTTGTGGGTTCATGATGAGTTGTTTATAGTACCACATTTATCTATCAATAATTCAGTACAATAATGGTTTCTTTTAGTACATCAAGTACTACTTCTTATCGTAGCTGTTTATGCATTCACTTCTTTTTCTTTTAAGATGTTTCGACCATCGTGTCACAATGAGTGATACAACGGTAATTTGCACCGTTGATTATAATGAGTCTAAATTGATCGAACTCATCATGATCAATGATACAGATTACCGTTGTGTCACTCTTTGTGACACAATGGCTGTGGCTGTATCATTACGTACTCTATATAAATTTAGTCATGTTAACGTTGAGCCACAATCAAAAAGGCCCTCGCTGCCCTTTGTGGAGGACGTACATCGAAAGTTACGTCTTAGTGTGATCCGGTTTACTGCCAAAAATCGATATATGTTATCGAAAGCACTTGGTGGCATAATTTTAGTCTTTTTAAACATCCTATGTTGTTTATATCATTCCTTCATTCCATAGAAAGCTAAGGATCCATTATTTCAAAATGCACCACACATGATATGCCTTGATGTAATATTCCGATTTTCGGAAAAGGGCAGACGTGTCTTTTTGCGAAGACGAAATATTAGGTTCGGTTTCTTCTATTCGAGTTAATTATTTTGGGACGTTTTATATATATAATTTTGAGTTTTATATATATAATTAAAAGAAAATTCATTTTAGTGATCAAGGGCAATTAAGGAAAAGATTGACCCCTTTTTAATGTTTAGACCTAGCCTAAAATCGTAAATTGATCTAACAATTCCTCCTTATGCGATTGAGAGAAAGAGAGAAGAGAGGCTAGAAAGTTCTTCACTTTTGCTAAGGAAGGTTGATCGCTTTAACGGATTCAAGAATTGGACTCAAGTAAAAGAGCACAAACAATTTGGCATCGATTCTGTAGGATTGTAGCAGATTTTCGGAGCGATTTTGATCGCTTTTGGGGCTGCAAAAGGTAAGAGAAATGTACCCTATGAATTCCATCATTTGCTATAAGGAATTGATCATGTTTTAAGGCTACTTGGTGTTAGAAATATGAATCTTTGTTTTGGTTAATGACTATAGTCGTTATAGTACGTTTAGATGGGGATTTTGTGTTGTTGTGTTGATTATTTCTTTGGTTTTGTGTTGAATTACGATCCGGAAATCGCATGGTGATGAAGTTAGGGTTTAGGTCGAACCAGGTGTGAACAGCGTCGGTATTCTCGGACGAGCGCCCAAATTTAGGTTCCATCTTGGACGAAGCGTCTAGTTGTAATGGACGCAGCGCCTCGAGGTGCTATTTACATACATTGATTGAATCTGTTTTGGGTGGACGAAGCGCCCACTATTTTGGACGCAAGCGCCCGCAGAAGCTTGAACGGGCGCCCAAGTCTTTAAACGGGCGCCCGATTCAGATCGCCTCCTTTCTATTGTTAATTGTCGTTTAGCCATATATACATGCTTTACTTACTTAAAATCTATAATTATGATATGTTAAACATGGTATAACTTAGACAAGCCTGAATTGAGCTTCGATTCGTTCGCTTAAAACACCGAATGTACTCTTAAAAGGAGTTGAAGTTCGGATCCGTCGGAAGAACATGATAGGCTTGTGCTTTGATGAATTAGCATTCATCAATGTCGTGTATGTGCTAGGACTTGTCCGTGTCTAAAGTGGTCAGGAAGAGAGTAGTATGTGTGAGGAGATTATTTGAAAATACTTAGGGTGGCTAGTTAATAACTTAATAAACAACGATGTGACTAGTAAAAGATTAAACAACATGTCTCTCTTGGCTAGGCACTGAAGCTAAATCGCGATGCATGTGCTACCTCTGAAGGTAGAAGAACTTCGTGAGGTCAAAAGACCCTAAGCACGGAGGGACTCTGGCCGAGGTGTGCGTGCTATCGAGTCTACCTTTCTAGACTTCGTGGGTATCGGTGTGATCCATCGATATGTTGCAAAAGAGTGTTCCCAAGGTAGAAGAACTCAGAGGTCAAAGACCCTAAGTACTGAGGACTCTGCTTTGAGGGGATGCGCGTAGTGCCCTTGAGTGCGGTTGTAACATAGATAGGTTAAGTTAGAAACAGTTAGTCACAACGTGTTGATGAGCATGAAGTGAACCCTAGATGGAGTTGGTCTCATTTAATCAACTAATTAAATAAATGTCTATTCGTTATAACTATGATTGTTTTCATAGCTTCTCTTTCTTTCTAAGTACGTTGTACTTACCTCGAATGCATACTTTTCTATGTGTTTGGGGACGAGAAGACGAACAGGTTCTCGAGGAAGAGTTTGACGACGACGTTTGACGCCGCTCGTTGAAGAATCAAGATGTTTCTTTTCTGCTTTTCTTTGGTTGTACTTTCCGTACTTTTGAGGTAGACTACCGTTTTTGACGATTTGTCGTAGTTTGTCTTTTGGGATTTTCGTACTTTTCCAAATGTAATAATTTACATTTCTACCCTTTAGATTTCTTTTCTACTCTTTAATTTTTGGGAAAAAAATTTATATACCCGAGTTTTGCTTCCGTTTTGCCTTTGATTTGATACGACGTAGTAGAGGCTTACGTATAAAATGAATTTACTTTTATTTTATACGCGTTTAACGCTTCTTTTCCGGATAAGGACTCGTGTCGGGAACGGGCGTTATAGTTGGTATCGAGAAAAGCGTTCTTTAGAATTCCTTTCTTTAAGATAAGTTTCTTTAGATCTTTAGTAACGCCTGGTTTTCTTGATCTTTCAAGCATGGTAACGACAAGAAGAGGCGTTCGTGAGCCGAGAGCTCGGGGGTTAGACAAGGGCGAGAGAGCCCAGTGCCCGTAGTAGAGGGCGGGTTTGTGAGGCGTAATCCTTCGCCTCGCTTGAGTCTTTCGCCACCACCCCATACACCACGCCACACCACGGTCTCAACAGGATGTGTCACCGAGGCCGCATCGAACCGCCACCCGACCACCGCCAAGATATAACTACATTTATGGAGAGCCTGGACAAGCACCTATTCGTGTCACCAGTAGTAGCGACATTCCACCGATTAGTGCGCCACCACCGGTGACCAATGTATATCCACCACCATCTAGTGCTTATCCTCCAAAGTGTATCCTCAAGCAGCAGCAGGTCTTTTACCCTCCTCCTCAGAGGTCGTGTCCTCACCCTACTGCACTGACCTCTTCACCACGCTTTGACCACCAAAGCAAGGCGCCGGTCATCTACCCTTTGGTTTTCAAAGTGACCTCAACAAAGATCGGGCTTTATCGTGGGTACTATCCGTGATCGTAATGAGCCTCAAGTAATCCCACCTTATCCTCAACATCAGCAGATATCACCGCATGTATCTTATGGTTACCCTCCAGGTTCACCCACCAGTTAGACCGACTTTCGAGCAAGCACCAGCGGTGGATTGGTATACAAGATTGAGGAGAAATCGAGTTGAGAACTTCTTTGGTAATGTGGAGCATTCTAAAGCAGAGGAATGGATAAGAGGATTCGAGAAAGCTTGTAGAACATACATGTTCCCGAGACAGAGATGGCACAACTAGCGATCGGCTTTATGTTGGGAGCAAAGCAGGAAGCATGGATTGATGCCGTTCAAAGCAAAGAACGGTAAGGTAACGGATTGGGAAGGGTTCAAGACGATGTTTTATAATGAGTACTTCCGGTTCTGATTCAAGCAGATAAAGCAAGTCAATTCCTCAAGCACAAGCAAGGTAATCATCCGACAAATGTCCCAAAGACACTAATAAATTCAATGAGTTAGGAAGGTTCTATCGGAATTGATGAAAGTGGAAGAGAGAAAGATGGCCTCTATAAGGATGGGTTGGCCTACGAGATTGATCGGGCATGCTAGATTCACGGCAAAAGGAATATGGCGAGTTGATGAATAAAGCCTTGGAAGTCGAGACTTTCGTGAAGAGAGCTACAGTGGTTGTCAATAATAAGAGAAATTTCGGGACAAGTCAAGGCGAGTTATAGGGAGCGCCACAAGAAGCGCAAGCCAAGAAGACTACGGCTCCTACAAAGCACTAAGGCCCCGAACAAAGGCACCACTTTGCCCCAAGTGCAACAGTAAATCATACTGGTGAGAGAGTGCAGCAGAGTAGTAACGGTTGTTACGCTTTGTGGTGAGCAAGGACACTTTTCTAGAGCGTGTCCAAACAGAGAGGAAACAAGAGTGGTTCGAGCCAAGGTAGCGGGAGAGGCGGCCCGAGCCGACCGGTTCGAGTTTTTGCAAATGGATGCTAATTTTGTGGAACCAGAGGATGAGCGTTATTTCAGTACCATGTTTTGTTTCATTCTTTTGTTAAGATATTTTATAGCGTGATTATTCATGTTGTAACTATATTTAAATAAATGAATATGCATCCTAGGTAACGATAATGTTAGAAAACTTAGTGGTCAAGGCTTTGTTTGACACGGAGCGTCAAATACTTTTGTGTCAACCAAGGTAGCTAAGAAGTTGGATTTACCTTCGTAACCTTTAAGAAACACTTTGGAGATAACTACGCCGTTAGGAAGGTAACAAGGGTAACTAGAATGATACCACAAGTGGAAGTTCGAGTCGGACCTTATCGATGTAAGAGCAACTTTACGATTTTGGACTTTTCGGATTTTGATGTAATCCTCGGAATAGATTGGCTATCCGAGAATTATGTACACTTGGACCAGAAAGAGAAGAAAGTGACTTTTAAAGTACACTGGAAATCGACAAGACGTATCAAGGGAATGTATACAAGCCGAGTAAGAAGAAACATCCGATCATATCATCGTTAAGCGCGTAAGGGCTTGTCGGGTGGTTGTGAGGGCTACTTGTTGTATGCAGTGGGACGTGGAACAAGTGAAGCCTAAGTTCGAGGAGACTTATAGTGAGGGAATACCCCGAGGTATTTCCGTAAGAGTTACCGGAAACATGCCGGACGAGAGAGATAGAGTTTGAAATTCGATTGATACCGGGAGCGCACGGCCGCTAAAGCACCTTCTGAGAATGGCACCGGCCGAATTAAAGGAGTTGAAAGCTCAACTTAAAGATATGCTTGAAAGGAACATAATTCACCCCAAGACTCGCCTCCGGGAGCCCCTGCTTTGTTCGTGAAGAAGAAAGATGGCGCATGAGAATGTGTATCGACTACAGAGAGCATCGAACAACCTTACCATCAAGAATAAGTATCCTCTACCAAGAATAGATTACCTGTTTAATCGATTGCGTGGTAAGAAAGTGTTCTCCAAGATTGACCTGAGGTCCGGATATCATCAATCAAGGTTAAAATAGCGAGATATACCAAGACGGCTTTCAAGATGCGAGATATGGACATTATGAGTTCCTTGTCATGCCTTTTGACTCACTAATGCTCTCTATCGCATTTATGGATTTGATGCAGCGAGTTTTCATGCCGTACTTGGATAAGTTCGTGATAGTGTTCATAGACGATATCCTAGTTTACTCTAAGGACGAGAAAGAACACGAGGAACACTTAAGGATAGTGTTGGACACACTGAAGAAGAATCAGTTGTACGCAAAGTTTTCCAAGTGTGACTTTTGGTTGGATCGAGTGAGTTTCTTGGGTCATGTAATTTCTGGAGATGGTATTCAAGTGGATCCAGCAAAGATCGAGGCAGTTGAGAATTGGCCTAAACCTACCACAGCGCTTCGTAAGTAAAGTTTTCTTGGGTTGGTGGTTACTACCGGAAGTTCGTACAAGATTTTTCAAGATAGCTACTCCACTCACCAGTGACACGTAAGAATGTGAAATCTGAATGGACTAACGAGTGTGATAAGGCCTTTCATACCTTGAAGAGTAAGTTGACTACGGCACCAAGTGTTAGCGAGCCCGGAGATTTTTGATAACTATGATGTCTACACGGATGCTTCGGGACAGGGTTTGGGTTGTGTGTTGATGCAAGGAGGAAAAGTGATAGCTTATGCATCTAGGCAGTTGAAGGTACATGAGAAGAACTACCCGACACATGATCTAGAGTTGGCAAATGTAGTTTTTGCCTTTTAAAGACTTGGAGGCATTACTTAAATGGGGTTAAAGCAAGGATCTTCACCGACCATAAGAGTTTAAAGTATTTCTTCACACAAGAGAACCCGAATATGAGACAGAGGAGATGGTTAGAGTTCGTTAATGACTATGATTTGGACATTCAAGTACCATCCGGTAAAGCGAATGTAGTGGCAGATGCTCCGAGCAGAAACCAGTGTTTGCAGACTTCAAAGTGTTGAGGTAGTGGCGAAAGGTTAGATGGGTTGGAAATCGAAGCTTTGATCGATTGAAGATGAGGCGGTTTGTGGCACCGTTGTTAGCAAGGTCGAGTTGATGGATGATATTCGGGAAAGCAAGACGAAGACCCGGTTTTGTTGGATTTGAAGCGTGTTGCTAGGAGAAGCCTACGGTTGGTTACGTGTTGGATAAAGTGGAAATCTGTGGTATCGGGATCGCCTATGTGTACCCAATGTTGGCGACTTGAGACAAAGAATTATGGAAGAAGCACAAAGGATAGCTTTTTGCGGTTCATCCAGTGCTACTAAAATGTACTGAGACTTAAAGGAAAGATTTTGGTGGCCTCGATGAAAGTGGAAATAGCCAAGTTTGTGGCCGAGTGTGATGTATGTCAAAAGGTTAAGGCGGAGCATAAGACCCGGTGGAATGCTTAAGCCATTGGATATCCCGGAATGGAAATGGGATAAGATCACAATGGACTTCATCACCGGATTACCTAAGACAAGAGGCGGACACGACGCAATTTGGGTAATCGTAGACAGATTAACCAAATCTGCCCATTTCTTACCGTACAAGGTCGACATGCCATTAAAGAAGATGACGACACTATATCTGGACAATATAGTGAAGCTACACGGAGTTCCAATCTCGATAGTTTCGCACCGTGATTCGAGGTTTGTAAGTCGGTTTTGGAAGAGCTTGCAAGAAGCCTTCGGGACCAAGTTGGATTTGAGCACGGCTTTTCACCTCGCATGATGGACAATCCGAGAGGACCATCCGACACTCGAGGACATGTTGAGAGCTTGTGTTTTGGAGGTAGGCGGATCATGGGATGATTACCTATCGGTAGCGGAGTTTGCCTACAACAACAGTTTTCATGCAAGTATAGGCATGCCGCCGTTTGAAGCGTTGTATGGGAGAAGATGCCGTGACGCCATCTGCTTTTGGGATGAAATCGGGAGAGACAGATTACAGGCGAGATGGTTGAACAAGCAAAGGAAAGGGTTCATTGGTCAAGAAGAAATCAAGGCGACTCAAGACAGCGTAAAAGTCAATGATGTTGTAAGAAGACCTCTTGAGTTTGAAGTCGGCGATAGAGTTTACTCACGGGCTTCACCGATGAAAGGAGTGAAACGCTTTGGACAAAAAGGAAAGCTAAGTCCAAGGTATGTTGGACCTTTTGAGATTTTGGAAAGAGTTGGGACGTTAGCTTATAAGCTTCAGTTGCGTAATCAATGTCGAGAGTCCATAATGTGTTTCACGCCTCGATGTTGAAAAAGTGTCCGACGAAGAATGATGTGGAAACTACGGTTGACCAGAATCTTACAAGATAACCTTGCATATGACGAGAGACCAATCAAGATTCTCGGACCGGAAAGAAAAGATGATTAAGAGACGGATGATCCCTTGGTGTTAGTTCGGTGGAGCAATCATTCACCCGAGGAGGCAACTTGGGAAGTGGAAAGCGACATGCTTAGTGAGTTCCAAGAGTTTGGGGATTTACTGTGTATGTTCTAGTTTTGAGGATCTAAACTCCTTTTAAGGGGGAGAATGTAATATTCCGATTTTCGGAAAAGGCGAGACGTGTCTTTTTGCGTAAGACGAAATATTAGGTTCGGTTTCCTTCTATTCGGAGTTAATTATTTTGGGACGTTTTATATATATAATTTGAGTTTTATATATATAATTAAAAGAAAAATTCATTTTTAGTGATCAAGGCAATTAAGGAAAAGATTGACCCTTTTTAATGTTTAGACCTAGCCTAAAATCGTAAATTGATCTAACAATTCCTCCCCTTATGCGATTGAGAGAAAGAGAGAAGAGAGGCTAGAAAGTTCTTCACTTTTGCTAAGGGAAGGTTGATCGATTTTTTAACGGATTCAAGAATTGGACTCGCTAAAAGAGCACAAACAATTTGGCATCGCTCGGGATTGTAGCAGATTTTCGGAGCGATTTTGATCGCTTTGGGGGCTGCAAAGGTAAGAGAAACGATCCTATGAATTCCATCATTTGCTATAAGGAATTGATCATGTTTTAAGGCTACTTGGTGTTAAATATGAATCTTTGTTTTGGTTAATGACTATAGTCGTTATAGTATACGTTTAGATGGGGATTTTGTGTTGTTGTGTTGATTATTTCTTCGGGTTTTGTGTTGAATTACGATCCGAAATCGCATGGTGATGAAGTTAGGTTTAGGTCGAACCCAGGTGAACGAGCGTCTGGTATTCTCGGACGAGCGCCCATTTAGGTTCCATCTTTGACGAAAGCGTCTAGTTGTAATGGACGAGCGCCTCGAGGTGCTATTTTACATTCGTGATTGAACTCGTTTTGGGTGGACGAAGCGCCCACTATTTTGGACGGGCGTCCCAGAAGTTTGAACGGGCGCCCAAGTCTTTAAACGGGCGCCCAGCTTCAGATCGCCTCCTTTCTATTGTTAATTGTCGTTTAGCCATATATACATGCTTTACTTACTTAAAATCTATAATTATGATATGTTAAACATGGTATAACTTAGACAAGCCTGAATTGAGCTTCGATTCATTCGGCTTAAAACACCGAATGTACTCTTAAAGCGGAGTTGAAGTTCGGATCCGTCGGAAGAACATGATAGGCCAGGCTTTGATGAATTAGCATTCATCAATGTCGTGTATGTGCAGACTTGTCCGTGTCTCAGTGGTCAGGAAGAGAGTAGTATGTGTGAGGAGATTATTTGAAAATACTTAGGTGGCTAGTTAATAACTTAATAAACAACGATGTGACTAGTAAAAGATTAAACAACATGTCTCTCTTGGCTAGGCACCAGGCTAAATCGCGATGCATGTGCTACCTCTGGAAGGTAGAAGAACTTCAGAGTCAAAAGACCCTAAGCACGGAGGGACTCTCTTGACGAGGTGTGCGTGCTATCGGAGTCTACCTTTCTAGACTTCGTGGGTATCGGTGTGATCCCATCGATATGTTGCAAAAGAGTGTTCCCAAGGTAGAAGAACTCAGAGTCAAAGACCCAAGCACTGAGAGGACTCTGCCGAGGGGATCGCGCGTAGTGCCCTTGAGTGCGGTTGTAACATAGATAGGTTAAGTTAGAAACAGATTAGTCACAACGTGTTGATGAGCAATGAAGTGAACCCTAGATGGAGTTGGTCTCATTTAATCAACTAATTAAATAAATGTCTATTCGTTATAACTATGATTGTTTTCATAGCTTTCTTTCTTTCTAAGCACGTTGTACTTACCTCGAATGCATACTTTTCTATGTGTTTGGGGACGAGAAGAACAAACAGTTCTCGAGGAAGAGTTTGACGACGACGCTTGACGCCGCCGTTGAAGAATCAAGATGTTTCTTTTCGCTTTTCTTTGGTTGTACTTTCCGCACTTTTGAGGTAGACTACCGCTTTTGACGATTTGTCGTAGTTTGTCTTTTGGGATTTTCGTACTTTTCCAAATGTAATAATTTACATTTCTACCCTTTAGATTTCTTTTCTACTCTTTAATTTTGGGAAAAAAATTTATATACCCGAAGTTTTGCTTCCGCTTTTGCCTTTGATTTGATACGACGTAGTAGAGGCTACGATAAAATGAATTTACTTTTATTTTATACGCGTTTAACATTTTTTCCGGATAAGGACTCGGTGTCCGGAACAGGCGTTACACTTGACAATCATAATTCGGGTTTATATTCGGGTTTGCAGTTGTCAAATGCATTATGTTGCCTTTAACAATCGCCATTCAAATTCGTGTTAACTTTTTTAAGGTAGTGTAGAGTCATAACACATTGAACATTGTATCACAACATATTTTTATACTATTATGTTGAAATTTATATTAATCCAGGAGTCCTTTATCACGATCAATGCGTAAAAAGTATGTTGTATTACTTGTATTTATATGTTATGACACTCATTTAATTATTTAAATAATCTCTCTTTCATTTGTTACATATATATATATATATATATATATATATATATATATATATATATATATATATATATATATATATATATATATATATATATATATATATCTTCTTTCATTATATCCGTTGATTCGGGCATGATGAGTTTTTGGCTGGAGCCTGTAATATTTTTCAATGCAATCAGTAAATATTTAACACACTAAATAAATTTTTTCACGGGTCCAAATATTTTCTATAGGTAAAATGTGATAAGATTTTTATTTTTAACGCATCCGCATGACACCCTTTACTCTCTTACTAGATCCGCTTTGAGCCTCTCAGGATCGTAAGTGTGAGAGCGGATCTCCTCTTGTGATTCTACTTGGTAAAAAAATGAACTTGTTTTACATAAAGTTTATTTTATGTTTTACTGTAACTGTGTATAAACATTTGATCTGTTGTTTCAGAAATGTGAGAAAAAAGTACTGAGTAATGAACTTGATAAATTGGATATAACCACGTGAAAGGAATGTTATTGTTCATGACACTCGACGTAGCTTTTACATCATTGATCAAGATGCATAAACATATCGATTAATATAAAACCAAGTCAGAAATTATATCATGTTATTCATTATGATAATTCGCTATGAAATTAATATTTTACAATTGGAAATGCACATTTGTATAATAAAAGACAAGGTAATTGCAAAAATAGTCACCTATCTTTGCCCATAAGTTGTGACTTGGTCCTCAATATTTCGTTTTAGTTTTTTTTTTTTGTATTTTTTAATTTTTGTTGTTGTTGTGTAAGATTAGTCTATTTAACGTCCAACCATCTATTTTGGAACGGAAATTAGACGCGTGGATCACAAGCGCCGTTTCGTCATATAAATATTAATATAATAAAAATAACACTAATTCTGTTTATCAATTTATAAAAAATGTCCATTCACAATAAGTTTAATGTTATTACTTCTTTTGTTCCTATTTAACTGTCGTATCTACCTAAAGTAAAAAAAAAAAAATTATCTGTCGTAGTTACATTTTCAAAGCACAATTTATTATATTTTTCTATATCTATCCCTATTTATTAAGCTGGTGAGAGACAAAACAAATATCAGATTAATTATATTCAAGTTATGTTATCGTTTTGATGTTAAGTCAAAGTATTAACTAATTTCTTTAATATATGTGTTTTTGACAACAACGATAATTAAATAGGAACGAATGAAGTTTTTATTTAATGGGATAATTTCCAAGGGGTTGACTTTGAAGTGAATGTAAGAACATGCATTTTTTGCCCATCTTAAATGTACAATTTGTTTTGACGTGTGGGAAGCCATTACTATGACCTTGAACAACTCCAATGCAAACTGGTCTGATCCAATCCAACACCCACCGTTTTTTTTTTTTTTTAAAGTTCTTCGCTTATCCTGGAATAATCGACTTAACAACCCAACATTCGATACGGTAGTCTGTAGAGTCTCATATTTACTCATTGACTCGAAGCTTACTTTCATATGCCGTCTTAAAGGATAATCGAATCTGTGATATTTTTGAATATTTTTAAGTCACAAACCATTTGGGCTCGTTTACGGTTTCCTTTTCATAGTTAGGGTGTTTGTGGGAAATTTCTATCGTAGGATGTCCTTTTTATGAATATTCACATTACGGATGCCCGCATCAGAATTTTCGGTGTACGTATTATATAAAATTCATTTATGTGATTTATTATAGTCCATATATGTGTGATAAAGTTCATAATAATTTGTTACTATATTTCATTCTATTACATGTATTTATATATCTATATTTCACATATTTCAAAAACACTAGCCATATCTATCATAAACGTTTTTGTTCTGTCCTAGAAATATAAAATATAAAATATAAAATATAAAATATAAATTAGAAATAAATACACAGAAGAGTTGACTTTGGTTGGCACAGAGAACAATATATAGTCTGTGCGTTGACCTGTACTATATTCACTTCTTTCTGCCATTTTTACATTAAAAATAAAATAGGAGTCAAAATAGTTGCAGGGTGATAATGCTATTTTCAGTAATTCGATATGTTCCAATGTCCAATGAGAATATACTTGTTATTAATTGGTATGGAGGTAACAGAAGAAGGGATTTAAAAAAATAGAGGAAAGTATGTTCTTAATGGCACGACGGTAAATCTATGGTAAAACTATATTTCGGGTTATATTGATTATATAGGGGATTAAAGTAGACATTCAAGCCAAGTCAAATGTTGAGTTTAAGTTTAACTTTCCAAGGGTAGGATGTCATTGTGTTGCCCCGAGAGTAAATATGTTGTAGTGTTTGTTGGGACGGATTGTTCATACTCTTAATGTATAACGCTCTTAATGTATAAGAAATAATGTAAGCGTCTTTCATCGCACCAATTGGTTTTAAGACAACCAGAAACGTTTGATCCTAAATGGTAAAGAGAGCCAGAGGTCGAAGGATCGAACTCGGTTGGAACAATATTTTTTAAAAAAATATTGTGTAAGTGTTAGAGACAGATCGCTTCACACACTGAAGCGTGTGTTATGGATGATTCGCATCACACTCTTAAATGATAAGGAAATAAAGTAGCACATTTATTAACACTAATTGGTTTTAATAGAATGGTAAGCGCTTACATGGTATCAGAGCCAGAGGATTGCCAACACTTGAGTAGAATGGTAAGCGCTTACATGGTATCAGAGCCAGAGGATTGCCAACACTTGAGGGGGGATGTTGGGACAGATGCCCACACTCTTAATGTATAAGAAATAAAATAGCGCTTTTACTGGCACCAATTGGTTTTAGTACAACACTTGAGGGGGGATGTTGGGACAGATGCCCACACTCTTAATGTATAAGAAATAAAATAGCGCTTTTACTGGCACCAATTGGTTTTAGTACAACAGTAAACGCTTGATCTTAACAGTGTTATTAACAACTGCCAAAAAGGAAGGGATAGTGTTCATGTCACGACAATGAATCTACCGTGGCACTATATTTTGGATTATGTTTGACTTTACAGAGTTCGAGAATGAACATTTCACCTTTGTAATGTCAAAAGTAGAACGGACTGCCAAAAAGAAAGGGATAGTGTTCATGTCACGACAATGAATCTACCGTGGAACTATATTTTGGATTATGTTTGACTTTACAGAGATCGAGAATGAACATTTCACCTTTGTAATGTCAAAAGTAGAACGGACATTCGACTTTTCAGAGACAGAATGTCGGTGTGGGCCGCGAAAGTAGATCCGGTCTGGTGTTAATAACAATTACCTAAAAGGAAGGGGCAATGCTATTGGCGCGACAGTGAATCTACCGTGACTGTCTGGCACTATATTTCGGGTTAGATTTGACTTTATAGAAGTCAAAAATGGGCATTCGGCCTTTGTAAAGTCGAATGCTGAGTTTACATTCGACTTTCTAAAGTTTGAATGTCCGTGTGGTGCCGCGAAATTAGATACGCTATGGTGCCAATAATAACTGCCAAAAAGGAATGTGCGTTGTTAATGAGACGACAATGAATCTACAATGACACTATATTTCAGTTTAGGTTTGACTTTACAGCTGTCCAAAATGGATATTCGGCATGTACAATCTAACATTAGGGGTGTACACGCTACAAATTTAGAAAGCCGAATGTAAACTCAATATTCAACTTTACAAAGGTCGAATGCCCATGATACCATGCTTAAAATATTGGCTTGAATATGAGAGATGATGTCACGACAACATGTTCACAACAATCTATATGTTAGTATGCTAGATGAAACAATAGCAACCCTAAAGTTAAAACGAATGTCATATTCAATAGCTTCTCACACAATGGCCCGCTTGAACATAAACAACGTGTGTGCTTGACTGTGATGTCAAGTAGAAAAATCGGTTGAACATGTAAAGAATGGAAATCCCACCTCAAAAAATTTACTATGAAGTGTGAGAAGTTATTCTCTTAATATGATTAGTGAAAAACAAGGGGACTATTATTTTCATCCCACCCGTTTTATCGCTGGACCCATCTACCGGAACACCACACTGTTTTCATAGAATCAACCTTGTGAAAAACTGTTCTACAGTCAAAAACCGACTTTTCCAATGTCGATTCAGAATCGACTCTAACAGAAGTCGGTTTTTGGCTCCATAACCGATTTCCACAAGATCGATTCTATTGTAGTGCACCGGTAGAATCAATATTATGCATATAAATGGCCCCAAAAATAACAAATTAAAAATATGAACACTAATAACAAATTCAATATCATAACTTACTAAATTATATAAAAAATGTTGTGATACCATATTCATAATAACCAAATGAATGGATCAAGTATATAAACATATTGTGACACACTTGTTATAACATAATTTGACGGTCATATCAATTTTAAAGTTACTATTCCACATGAATAACTAGATTTGTAAACGATTAGAGTCGATAATAGCATTGGGTTTATCTAATTGGGCATACTTTAAATTTAACGAACTCAAGTAGAAGCACGAACTTGATATGCTTACGAAATTCAAACTCAATCATGAGCACCTTCGATCTCGAGTTTGTTTCAAGTTAAATATATGCTACTATTATTCTAAAAGAGTATCAACAAATATAAACAAGTCTTAATATATTTCATTTTACACTAGTCCGATAAAAGAAATATTGTTTTATCAAACAAAATCATGTTTTTTTCGTGAAAATATCAAATGTAATTCACATATACAGTAGTAAAATATAACTCAATAAATATATCGTCCAAACCATACATAATATTCGCTCAGATCTTTAAACCAGAGCTAAACAAATCGAGCATGTAAATAACATTTAAATGGAGTCGAATACGATCTCGAACTATATCCAACCGAATTGTCTGATAAAATGTCAAGCCGAATTCCAATTGTTCGTGAAGTGATCGACTCGTTTACACCTAAAAGGTAGGGGGGAAATATGTATATGTATAGTTAAAAAGTGATACAATGAACAATAGAACATGAACAAAAGCTTTTTACAAAAAGACTTTTATTGGGTCGGGTCGTTCACCCAACTCTAACCGGCCCACCTCCCACTTCACCTTTTTACTGCTATATGCATTTTTCTTCACTTACTTAACCAGCTACAAACTAACCACTTTGCTTAAAATATTTCCAAGACATATTAACCAATAAATAAACGTTATTCCAACGATAGTCGTGTCATAACGAAATTAATTTATTATTACTATATTATTCGCATCTATTCGTAATCATACGAGAGCATTTATTCGCATCACATTCGATCTACTCGCACTAATCATTTATATTTATACACAACGACAAAACCGATTTTGTGAAAGTCGGTTTTGGAGTTTAGAACCGAGTTTTCGTAGGTTAAGAAACGAGAACCTACTCTTTTTTTTGAGGGTACGAGAACCTACTCTACCTTTGTGAAAGTCGGTTCACATACTTACGAAAAGTCGGTT
Organism: Gentiana macrophylla; assembly: GCA_026214975.1. NCBI lineage: Eukaryota > Viridiplantae > Streptophyta > Magnoliopsida > Gentianales > Gentianaceae > Gentiana > Gentiana macrophylla. The sequence continues at coordinate 3,058,767 of CM047805.1, forward strand.
CTAGGCCGTAGAACCGATTTCAAAGTCAGTTTTAAAGTGGAGCACTAGTAGATTGAGTGTGGTGCAAATGAAAGCCCCTAATCAAAACGTAAGTCCATCATAGTCAAACGTGATTAAGTGTGTTGTATTACTTATTGTGACAATAACATCACCATAGTCGATAAGCAAGTGAGCAATACTAGTATCATAACGAATAAAACAATTAACTTTACATCATTGATCAAAGTGTATGATATATATTGATTGATCCCGTCTCACAATGATTTAATAAAATGTACAAGTACGTTTATAGTGATGCTACTGTCACAACCTCTCAAACTCAACACCATTTTACATGATTCATCATGATGTAGAACATACTGATCATCATGTAGAATCATTATAATCAAGAACGACCCCGAAAAATTTCTCAGTAAGGACATCGAAACAAATTCAAGATCGGTGGAGACACGTTAATAGTGTATCTTCATTTCATACTAACAAAACTACATCATTTTTCACTCACGGTGTTTGGCTCCACTCCACGTAACTCGGGCCCGCCTTTGTAATCAATGCCAGAAAATCATATTATTGTCGAGTTGTTTGTGAGGTAACATTACTCAGAATACATTGTGTTGTGTTATCCGTAGTGACAGTTTTGTTGCGATAATAATGCTCTCTCATAAGCATGAGTCTTCTTCTACATAATACAGTCTGCTATGCTCTTTCCTCCAACCAAACTCATTTACTCCTCCCTCCTCCCTCCCCCTCCCCTCTCCCCCACCCGTACCCCTTCCCCCTCCTCCCTTCATTCAATGCACCTCCTTGCTCTCTGCACAAATTAGTTGTGCATATAGCCCACACACCCCTTTTTCTTCACACTGTTTCTGCATTCTTTCTATTACCCTACCCCCTCCCCCTACTACTACCTTCAAATTTTCCCAACGCTCCTCCTCTCTATTACTGCATTTATGAAGTAGCCATTTTTATAGCTGTTGAATTTCAAGAAACACAGTCTGGCATTTTTCTTTATCTTTTACCCTCTTCTATATATATATATATATAGATAGATACTCCCTTTTTCTTAACATTGTATCATCTTCATCTCATTTTTCTTCTTGATTTTCCATTTTCAAACAAAAACCCATTTCTGTTATACACCTTATAGCAAGAAAACTGCTGAATTTCTTGAGCCCAGAAAATAAAAAAGATGGATTTTTTAAGTGCTCTGTTTTTGTTTATTTGCATTACTCTGTATTTGTTATGGTTTACTTTTATTTCACGGCCATTTAAAGGTCCAAGAGTATGGCCGTTATTGGGTAGTCTTCCGGGTCTAATTAAGAATTCGGGTCGGATGCATGAATGGATTGCGGATAATTTACGCTCGTGTAAAGGCACGTACCAGACGTGCATTTGTGCGGTGCCGTTTTTAGCGCATAAGCAAGGGCTCGTGACGGTGACATGTGACCCGAAGAATTTGGAGCATATATTGAAGGCCCGGTTCGATAATTACCCGAAAGGTCCGACTTGGCAAGGTGTTTTTCATGATTTGTTGGGTGACGGGATCTTTAATTCGGATGGTGACACGTGGCTGTTCCAGAGGAAGACGGCTGCGTTGGAGTTCACAACTCGGACGTTACGTCAGGCTATGGCTCGATGGGTGAATCGAGCTATCCGGGTTCGGTTTTGTCCGGTTTTGAAGGAAGCGGAAGAACGTGGTGAGTTGGTTGATTTGCAAGATCTCTTGCTTCGGCTCACGTTCGATAATATATGTGGGTTGGCTTTCGGACAGGATCCGCAGACACTCGCACCGGGTCTACAGGAGAACGGGTTTTCATCGGCGTTTGACCAAGCCACGGAGGCTACGTTGCAACGGTTTATTTTCCCGGAAGTGATATGGAAATTGAAGAAATGGCTTCGGCTCGGCTTGGAAGTCAGCTTGAGCCGAAGCCTCGTCCACATAGACGAGTACTTATCCAGCATCATTAGTACACGTAAGCAAGAATTGACAAGTCAGCACAAAGACGGGAACCCACATGATGACTTGCTATCAAGATTCATGAAGAAAAAAGAGAACTACTCGGACGATTTCCTTCAACACGTGGCACTTAACTTCATCCTAGCTGGACGTGACACGTCATCTGTCGCGCTGAGCTGGTTCTTCTGGCTAGTCATTCAAAACCCATCAACCGAAGAAAAGATCCTCCTTGAAATCTGCAGCGTCCTTTTAGACACACGTGGCGATGACGTGTCAATTTGGTTAAACGAGCCCTTAACCTTCGACGAGGTCGACCGACTGGTCTACTTAAAAGCGGCACTATCCGAAACTCTCCGACTGTACCCCTCAGTCCCAGAGGACTCGAAACACGTGGTGGCAGACGACGTGTTACCAGACGGCACATTCGTTCCTGCGGGTTCGTCGATAACGTATTCCATATACTCTGCCGGAAGGATGAAATCGACATGGGGTGAGGATTGCTTGGAGTACAAGCCAGAGCGATGGCTGACGTCGGACGGCAAGAAATTTATCATGCATGATCCATACAAGTTCGTTTCATTCAATGCAGGGCCAAGAATATGTTTAGGGAAAGATTTAGCTTACTTGCAAATGAAGTCAATCGCCGCCGCCGTCTTGCTCCGGCACCGGCTTGCCGTCGTCTCCGGCCATCGGATCGAACAAAAGATGTCGTTGACTTTGTTCATGAAGTATGGTCTTAAAGTCAACCTCTACCCAAGACATTTAACATCCATGTTAGAAAAGGTTAAAATGAGCACATCAACGTAAGCGATACAAATACCGAAAAGACATTTGGCAAGATCTTATGCATGGTTCTTATCATACGAAGCGTTTGTAATACGTATAACAACGTGAAGACACGTGAGTTCTTATAAAACACACGTGTATTTACGTTGTTTTCGTATAATCTGTATTACGGATGTTTCGTGTCAGTTGAAGGTATTCAAAGAAGAGGGAGGTAGTGTGGTTGGTATCTCATGTGATGCATTTGTGAGTCTTGAATGTCTTTCATTTATACTCTCACATGGTTTTGTATTATTCCAGGGGTGGGGTGGAGGTGCAGTTTTTGTACTCAGAGACAGCACATATGTTTTAAATTGTATCCAATTTTGTTGGTTTTATTTAATTTTTTTTTATTTTTTTAGAAACAGGTTTCCTCTTAGCTTTATATATAGGAAGCACAATACTCTTTTTTTGTAATATCTTTTCATAAGTTATTTTTCCCCTCAGATTCTATTTGTGTATTTGTTGTTTGCTACTAATTTTATTAGATATTTGCAATAATATTGTTTTTGATTTTGGTCTGGTTTCAATAATTATTATTATTATTATTATTTTGACATGTTCGATGTTCAAAATAATGGAAATGCATAGAAAAGTTGTTAGTATTAGGAAAGTGCATCTAAACTCATTTGTCCTTACTCACATCCCCATAACAGACCTTTGCTAAAAACAATAGAGGCAATAGCATTTGGAGGTCCGATCCTCTGCCGTACGACTCAAATGGTCCAAAATGACTCTGTTTTGGACCAAATTTAAAATAAAATAAAATTGAACAATATATTACACTTACACAACAGTGTGCGGTATTGGGAATAACAGCAGACGATCCCATTCAAAAATAATCCCCTATTATTGACGAAAATTTGTACGTGATCCCCATCTTTTGTTTTTGGTTTGACCATTTTCTTACGATATCTTTGATTTTTGTTGTTGTTGCTGCAAGATTAGTCCATTTAACGTCCGATCATCCAATTTGGAACGGATATCAGACACATGGATCACAAGCATCGTTTCTTTACTTTTGAGTATGATATGTGTGATATTAATAAATTTATATTTATTCGGTAATGAGGCTGCGTTTGTGATCCACACGCTTAATTTGTATTTCAAATTTGGTTGGACATTAAATTGACTAATCTTGCAAAAAGATGAAAGATGAAGAACTGATTAAATCAAAACGAAAGATAAAGGTTAAGTCATAACTTTTGGACAAAGATACGTGACTGGTTTTGCTATTACCTCTCAAACAATATTTATCGTGCTTGATTCCTCTCCGGATAGGAGAAGCAACATGGTATATATAGACTTGATAGTAAAAAATAACTATATTTTTCCTTCGATATTTGAACCCACAAATAGAGTTGTCAAGTGAACAAAATCGTTCACAAACAATCTCGTGTTAGGATTGTTAGTGTTGGCAAGGGCGGTGACACTACCGTTTTAGAAAATGTATCACTAAAATCCAATAATTGATCCGCTATTTTTTTCTTCTTAATATTACCACTCGACTCGTAATCATACTCGGATATTTGAAATATTTGGTGTTTCTCCCGATACCTGACCCGTATGTTACAATTTTTGCAGCCGCCCCCGAGTGTTCGTTCGTTTGTTTAGATTAACGAACCAAACTTGAAAAAGATTATAAACTTCTTTTCCTAAACGAACGAATTCAAGCTTACTCACGAACGTTCGATTATGTTCATGAACTTGTTTACATAAATAAATCAATATACAATCAAACCATAACAAATAAGATGATAAACAATCTATTCATCTAATATATACTCTAGAATAATTTTATAGGATATTTATAGATTGCGTTTAAATCTTTCTGTACTTAAAGTTTGAATATTATTTTGTAATTTGTTGTTTATGCATTTCGATTAGATTTTTTATACCTTAACGAGCCAAACTCGATTCGAAAGACAAAAATATGTTTAACTAGTCAAACTCGAACACTAGCTCGAATTGTTTGTCTTTATAAATTAACCATGATTGATTGTAATAAATTTTATTTTTTTTTATTAACCAAACGAGGGTGAACAAGCTCGTGGCATAAACGAACAAAACTTGCACAACAAATACTCGGTTTGGTTTTGCTCGGCTCGTTAACAACTCAGGATCAAAAGATCTTTGGTTTGAGTTGAAGGTTCTGGGTTCGAGTACAAAAATTGTGTGACTTATATATTTGTTGCCATCATTTACGGAAAAAAAATTCCTTTTTTTATTAATAAAGATAATGACTAAACAGCCCACATTCAAATAATAATGTTAAAAAACAAAAGAAGGGGTGAAGAAGACAATTCATGCACTGGAGCTTACCCTAGAGTTGCCTGTATAATAGATTAGGGTTTTGAGCTTACAACTCTCTGAGTTCTGTTGTCGTCGCCGATTTATCGATTTCAATCGCTCCTTTTCCTCAGTTGCAGCAATCATGGGTTAGTATAATGAAATCCTGCGTTTAGTTTGTTGTTTTTGAGTTCACTTTATCATAGGGAATATTGTTTTTGATGTTTAGATTTGAGGAGGGAACAATTGATGATGGGTTGGTTGTGTAAACAGGGATTTCTCGAGATTCTATGCACAAGAGACGTGAAACTGGTGGTAAGAAGAAGGCATGGAGGAAGAAGCGAAAGTAAGTGCAATGCAGTTTCTTATTTCAATGACTGTAATTTGTTTATTTTGCCAAATTTTGAATCGAATTGACTCTTTGATTTTGAGTCTGGATCCCTGCACTGAGCACCATCCGGTTATTCCTATAGTTTAGTGAAAAATCGACTTTTCCATCATAACATAATGTTTTTATTTTGGAAAAGCATTGAGTAGGAGAGATGTCTACGATTCGTCACTTTTTCGGCTGAAAATTGGTGAAATCGTCGATATTTACATTATAGGAATCTGTGGAGGGTGTTCAGTTCAGGTGATCCGGGCTGCCTTTTCGTTTCCCATTTCTATGCCATTTTTCTGATCCATTTTGTTTCAGTTTTGCTGTTGGATTATGGGGGAAGCATCTACAGAGACACTAGAAATGTTTAAGTCTTGCTACAGTGTGTTTATTGATTAATTTATTTCTATGTCACTTAGGCAGTCGTAGAAATGTATAAATTTTACTCCAGTCATTTCTGCAACTCTTTGACTTAGCCATATTGAGTCTTGGATTCACCTGAAAAAAAAAAAAAAAAGAGTCTTGGATTTGTACCCTCTTTCTTGTTCATCGATGCCCGTTTCTTTTCGCCTGCTCTTTAGATATTTCTGCATGGGGCTTGTTGCATTGTATGGGAGAAACGTAGATTCATACAAAGTTATGGAACCCATGAAAGAAAACTTGATAAAGTTTTGATTTCTTACGTTTTAAATATACATGAGAAACACAATGTGAATTGGATGTTAAAAGAGAAGTTTAAAGCCCAAAAGCCCCTCCACTCCATTCCAAGACCAATTTTATTTGTGTTGGCACAAGAAAGTTCTTTAGGACATGAAATTTCTAAGCTTGTCACATTATTTGTAGCCTGTAAACATATGAAAAATACTTGAACAACTCGTACATTTATTGTTGTGTGTAAAGCAATAGTTTGTTTCTTTGATTGACAAGCCTATGCTCTTTATGGATAACAAGAAATGTGCACATGGATTTATTACCTTTCTGTTAATCCATCTTCGAGCGTACATTTAATTTATCGCTAGGGCATTGATACCATAAGTTAAAGGTGAAAGCTAGTTACCTCATCTCCACCTTTCTGAAATTTGATCTGTTAGACTTGTTAGAGCACTTGCATTATTGTTTCGTAACAATCGTGAGAGGGTGATGCTTACATTATCTATGATGCACATTTGTGGAAATGCGTTTAGTGTCTACCTTTTAAGATTAAAACCATATAGTCAAATGAATGTTAAAAAAGTTGATGTTTGTTTACCTAGGTTTGCGTATTGTTTGACACGAACAATGTATGAAGTGTAGGGGTTGTGGGCTGTTGTGATGAAATTCCAGATTAAAGAACATCGCCACCTTATTGAATTTTTGAAGGGTTACTATTTTAATGTATTCAAATAAGTATATTTTTTCGATTCGTAATTGGTAACTTGTTTATGCATTCGAACCCAATTTTTATTCAAAAAAGATCATGAGGACCAAGTTTTCTTGGATATATACCATCTTCAATGGTGATTGTGAATGTGGATATATGTATAAAACAATATGTTACAGAATTAGTTATTTTTATTGTAGTTTTGCATCTAATGAATCTCTTCAAGCCTGAACAATTCAATCTAAATCTCTATTCATGCAGCAAATTTATAGTATTTATTTTGAAATCAAGTAAATCTGTTTGATATTTTAACATTTGAGTTGTTTGGAATGGCTTTTGTTGTTGTACTGGATCACCGTGAATACATAGTGATACAGGACTTCTTATGGAAAAGTTTAAATGAACACCTGCAGGTTTTTGCTTGGACGGCTCCATGAATTTCATGATATGAGTCGGATATGTGTCTGACTCTTGTACATTTCTTGTTTGATGCAGGTATGAGCTCGGACGCCAACCTGCAAACACCAAGCTCTCCAGCAACAAGACAGTGAGGAGGATCCGTGTCAGGGGAGGCAACGTAAAGTGGAGGGCGCTTAGACTGGACACTGGAAACTTCTCATGGGGAAGTGAAGCCGTCACCCGTAAAACGCGTCTCCTTGATGTGGTTTACAATGCTTCCAACAATGAGCTTGTGAGGACTCAGACTCTGGTGAAAGGTGCTATCATCCAGGTGGATGCTGCTCCGTTTAAGCAGTGGTACCTTCAACACTATGGAGTTGATATCGGTAGGAAGAAGAAGACTACTGCAGCCAAAAAAGACGGAAAAGAAACAGAGGTATTATTAATTGATCTGTTTTTGGCTATCGATATACGGGTTTGCTAATTAACTTCACTCTTTAGCAGAAAATTTTCATCCAAAAATATGGCTTATTGTAAATTTTGTGATTGTGTTCTTCCCAGCAATTCGTAATGAAGTATGTTCCACCAGTTTAGATTCGTGGAAACACATAGGGTTTGAATCCTTTACATGTTTTGAGATTTTTGATGAATATAGGAGACATGTACACGAGAATTGCTCGTGATATTAAAAAAATAGGGGTCTGTTTGTAAATATCAAAAAGTTGTTGATGAGTGAATATAAGATTATCTCAAGATATATTACATGTACAGACACACATATACATACCACACCACATTCATGTGCCTGTATGTATGTAATATATACACACATGTTCTTTATAATACGGTGTTTGGAATGAACAGGAAGGTGAAGGGGCTGCTGCTACTGCAACTGCAACTGCAACAGAAGAGACTAAGAAAAGCAACCATGTCCAGAGGAAGATTGAGAAGCGTCAGACTGATCGAAAGCTTGATCCTCACATTGAAGAACAGTTTGGTTCAGGTCGGCTTTTGGCTTGCATTTCCTCCCGCCCGGGTCAATGTGGCAGAGCTGATGGGTAAGTCAGCCATGAATTATTGCTTTTGAATCTTCCCTTTTTCATTTTAACTTTGATTTTAATTTCTAAAGTCTCGGTTCGAATTAAATAAAACATCACATCCACTGTATTTGATACGATACTCATTACAAACCAAACAACCTACCTACCTTCCTTGAATGAAGTCGAAATATTTCATGTCCCGAACGTCTGTTTTGACAAGAATCACTCCTTGTTCAACTTCAATCAAATAAATCATCTTAAATAATATAATGTTTATTACTTTTCTACTCACAAACATCTCATCCAGATTGTTTGACACGAAATTTGACACAAAAGTATATATATATATATATATATATATATATATATATATATATCTTATGCTAACTTGAAGTTAATTTGAAACAGATACATATTGGAGGGTAAGGAACTAGAATTTTACATGAAGAAGATTCAGAGGAAGAAGGGCAAGAGTGCCGGTGCTTCCTAGACGTGCAGCGTTTATGATTCACTCTTTCTCCTAGCTACTTTTTCATGTTGAGTTGGATAAATTATTGTTCTGTTTTGATTTCTGCTACAATTGGATTATAATGTTGTTTTAACTGATAGAAAACGTGAAATTTCGCTTTTCGCTTGCTCGCATTACTACCCGCTTTTGTGGAAATCTTTGTTCTTGAAACTTTGTTGCCCTGGTTGAGTTACTTATGTAGACTTTGATCAACTTTGTTGTCGTATATGTAAATTTTGAAATTTGAATCCCCTCCAGGTGATCACCCTATAGCGTAGTGACTACTGACTAGGGCTGTAATTCTATAGTGCACGGAATGAGTTGATACTCTTTACTGCACATGACTAAAAAAACTCTGGCTAGGAACTTGGCTTGAGTTCGATCGAGCCATAAAAGGCTAGATTGATCTTGACTCGTTAAGTATTTGATACACCTTGTCTCGGTCGTAAGCGTGATTATTTATTTAGAATCTATCAAATTTTTATAGAATATGATATGATTGAGTTCGACTCACTTGACTCAACTAATAATTAATTATTTATATAAAGTGTTTTTTCTAATTTATTTTATAAAATATAGTAATTAAATAAATTTTCATGTCTTGATTTTTTTAAAATCATATGTCTTGATTAACTTGCGAGCTACTTGATTCTCGAGATTGGATTGGCTAATTATTCGAGTCGCTCGATTCTATCTCTAAGTTGAAAAAAACTGAATCAAGTCGAACTTCATTATGAGTTGAGTATGAGTAGGTGATCAGTAGTCCGGTTCACTTACAGTACTACTCCAGTGGAGGAAAAATCGACGTTTAAATTTTCAATGGTAGGGTTCTGACGGGGATGCCGGCTTCTTAAGAGAGGAAGAATGCAATGTCACATATTGAAAATTGAAAAAGTGTGAGTAACATTAGAGAGTATAAGGATGTGATATAATAATGCTTGGTAATTTGAGTTTACCGTTATATGAAGCGAAATAGCCCCCCGCAAGGCCGAAAGTTCATGGGAGCAACAATTTATCGTTTGACACACACATCGAGCAGTTCAATGTATAGGATTTTGAGGCGGTGTTAGATTGTAAATAAGTCGATCTACTTGCAAACATTTTCATACTCGACTCGTAAAAGTGTCCGACTGCATTTGGCATATGTCGAGTTCGAAATCAGTACTATTCGAATAATAAATCAATGGAGGTTTTCTCGAGGTTTGAAATCTAGTAATCAAGTAGTTTGCGAGTATAATGAATTATATTTAATAAGTCTTTCATTATTTATAAGTATAAGATTTATTATCAAATAATATTTTTCATAAATCATTATATATAAGTACAGATGAATTATGAAACGAGACGAGTTCGAACTTGACATATTTAATAGAAAATTCAAAAGAAATCCCAAAAAATAAACGTTGCACTCACGAGTTTTTTCGAATAGTAAACAAGACGAGTTTCATATTTGCTTTTGCAACTTGATTGAGTTCAAGTTGAATATCGAACTCAAGTTTCTTTAGTTGGGTTGAACTCAAGTCATGGTGAGTATCGCTGTATTGGCTCGATTCATTAATTTTTTTTTATTATGTCGATTCGGCTCAGCTCGATTCATTAAACATTTTATTACGATTACTCGATTCGCCTGGCTCGGCTAGAAATAGTTCATTAAATGCAATCCTTAACATAAAGTTCTCAAAGCTCATTACATTATCATTTTGAACAGAAATTAGTTCATAATCAATCTAAATCCATAGTTTACATTCAAAGAGAAGAGATAACATTACATAATATATCAATTATTTTAGTTCATAAATCTTAGTTTTGGTTCTTGAATGGGATGGCTCTGATAATAACTTGATGATAAAGTGCTGCAAGTCCTGCTCCAATAAAGGGTCCCACCCAAAATATCCACTGACAAAAAATCATTAAAATTAATTAAGATAATAAAATTGTAATAACTATTCTAAGATGCTTCTATGATTTTCTAGTAAGATATGAAGATAAACCATAGTCGTACTACTGTCGCAACGAGATTGGTACTCCTTCGACTCGAGAGCTTTAAAGCGTATAATCGTTGGTCTCATTGTGACTGAGTATAACGTATAATGGATATACATTTCTATTCTCTTTCACCATATATACCCTTACTTTGTGAAAGAGAGTATGAATGTATAAACTTAACGCATGACACTTCATTTCAACTCTCTTTCATCATATATACCCTTACTATGTGAAAGAGAAAATGAATGTATAAACATAACGCATGTCACTTCGTATAACATACTTATGAATGTTGCATTTTTTTCTTCAGAACGCCTGCAGGACAGGGTGGTAGTGATAAATGAGTCATAAATGATTGATCAATTGTTTAGATCGTCATCCTCGATTGGTCTAAAATGGCTTAACCCAAGTTGACAAGACAATTATGTCTCACACTTGTATTAGGTTGAGCATTCTACTACTTACCGATGTGAGATTTTTACATTCTCCCCTTATAAGGAAGCGTCTTCGTTGTGACTTGCCAAGACTTGTCTCTCGTCTTGTCCTACAGAGGATTCTAGAGGTGGCACCCACCGCCTCTTATGGTGTGGCACATAGGTCCGTATGGTAGTCGGCTCTGAATATCAATCTGTAATGCCCCCCCAGACCCGGGGACTGGTAGCGCTAAATAAGTCATAAATGATCTGGTCAACTATTTAGACCGTCGTCCTCGCTTGGTCTAAAAGAGCTAACCCCAATTGACAAGACTCTTATGTTCTCACACTTGTATCGGAGTGAACATTTTACAACTTTACCGATTTGGGAATTTTACATCTTTCTATAAGTGTCATAACATAACGTGATAGTTGATGTGACAGCAAGACGACCATATTTCATTCTTAAATGGCTAGACACTTTTCGTACATGGTCGGTCTCACTACCACATCATACGTTATATCATTTGGACAATATCAACCTCGCGGTGACATTAACGTTACTCGATAAATGAATAAACAATTAAAAAGCAATATGTTGTGTAAGGTTAATTAATTACATGTTCATCCCATGCATGATGCTTGTTGTAAACAATGGCAGCACCAAGGCTTCTTGCAGGATTAATGCCAGTTCCTGTTATTGGTATTGTTGCTAAATGTACCAAAAACACTGCAAACCCTATTGGTAGTGGTGCCAAAATCTGCAAAATTTCAATGCCAAATAATAATAAAATGAAATAAATAATAATAATAATAATAACAACAACTGTTGGTAATTTAAGTGTTACCATGTTTATTTATGTAATCGGGGTTTGGTACAAAGATGGGTGAACTCGGAATGCTATAATATGAGTTTGGAGATACGGAGTGTATGCTCATATAAGTATTTACGAGTTTACGGATTTAAATGATTAGGTATAGTTTGGAAAATCACTTAAAGGATGAAAATCCACTTACAGGACCAAAATTCAGAATTTGGAAAAAACAGTGACAGTGGTCGCTGTGAGAAAAATTTGTTCACAAATTTGAGCAGAAAGTTTTGGCCGCTTTTGGGTTTCACAGTGTCACACAAAGGCGCTGGCGCGGGTCCAAAATTCAATTAGTGTGTCTTTTCATCATTTTCAACTGACTTATGTATGTAACTTCTTTCCAAAGGTTGCATACATAAGAGGTCGGTTTTCCACTACTATATATGATCATTTTAAGTGCTTTAAACAATAGAGAATTTCGCACATCATCTTTGAGAGTCAATAACTTTCTAATAAAACCTCCATTAGCATACTTCTCTTTTGTTGCCTAAAAGTGAAGAGGGAAGCGTAGTCTTATCTCACTGAAGTATTTGTGTAACCCAAGGCATCTTATAAGGGTCAAATAACTTTTGTAGGAAAGTGTTAATCACGATTCTACGTTATATCAAGCATATCATATTTTCTGCGTTTTCTGCGTTTTTGTTTTGACATTGTTGTTCCCTTGAAATCCACAAATTTTACAACAATCTACAAAAGTTATTTGAGTATTTTCTGCAATGTCAATTGTCAAGGAGATGACTACAAATTTTGGAAAGTTGGAAAAGTTCGAAGGAGTCAATTTTCGAAGATGGCAAAGGAAGATGCATTTTCTGCTAACAACGTTGAAAGTGGTGTATGTGTTGAGTACACCAATGCCTGAAGTGTTGGATGATGGACCTTTGGAGGAACTGAGGAGGAAGAACAAGTGGGAGAATGATGACTACATCTGTAGAGGTCACATTCTAAACGGTATGTCGGATTCTTTGTTTGACATTTATCAAAATGTTGAGTCTGCGAAAGAACTGTGGGATTCACTGTAGTCTAAATACATGAATGAAGATGCCTCTAGTAAAAAGTTTTGGTTGGTAATTTCATGAAGTATAACATGATAGATTCAAGGTCGGTAATGGAACAATATAATGAATTATCATGTGATTTGGGTCAATTTGCACAACATAAAATGGAAATGGATGAGTCTATTTCGGTGTCAAGCATTATAGATAAGTTACCACCTTCATGGAAAGATTTTAAACACATGTTAAAGCACAAAAAGGAAGAATTATCTCTCGTAGAACTTGGTAGTCACTTGCGTATAGAGGAATCTCTGAGGCGCAAGAGGCGGTAAAACCAAGGGTAAAGAGATAATGGATTCGACATCTATCAACATGATGGAAGCCGATGAATGTTCATATAAGAACAAAGGGAAAGATAAGAAAAAATCTTCCAAAAACAATGGCAAAGATACCAACAAAAAGCCGAAAGGTGCTTGTTGGAATTAATGTAAAGCTGGATATTTGTAATTGATTGTCGAGTAAGGAAGAAAGGACCAAACAACAGATTCGGGGCAAGGGTCTAAGGACCAAGGTGCTCCTAAACATCAAGGTCGAGAATGTTACTTGTGGATTTAATTCGAGTGTGAATTATGTACCACTAATTTACGAAGAATTTTATATGCGGGATGATGATGTTGCTTGGTGGATTGACTCGGGTGCAACGCAGACACGCGTTTGCAAGGATCGAAAAGTGGTTTAAAAACTATGAACCCGTGATCGATGGATCCATGCTATTTATGGGAAACGAGTCAAAGGCTGCCATAGTTGGAGTTGGAAGTGTTGTTTTATCTTTTAGTTCGAAAATGTATTATTTTAAAACAAGTGTTGCATGCTCCGTGTATACGGAAAAACTTGTTTTTCGTAGTATTTTATGTAAAGAAGGTTATAAACAAGTCTATGAGTCGGATAAGTACATTTTAAGTAAGTGTGGTGTATTTATTGGATTTGGTTATTTATGTAATGGTATGTTTATGTTAAATACTCAAAGATGATGTTGTAAACAATGTTGTCGCGATTCATGATGTTAATAATTCTGTTTTGTGGCATGCTCGGTTGGGACATGTTCATTATAAGCGTATGTTGGTAATGTCTAAAATGAGTTAATTCCTTCATTTGACATGAATACGAATAAGTGTAATACTTGTATGTTAAACAAAGTTGTTAGACAACCTTTTCAAAGTGTTGAAAGGTCGTCTTCCGTTTTGGAACTCATTCATAGTGATCTTTGTGATTTTTGTGCTACGCCTTCTCTTGGTAATAAAAAATACGTAGTGACTTTTATAGACGATAGCACACGGTTTTGTTATGTGTTTTTACTTCATTCTAAAGATGAGGCAATCGATAAATTCAAAATCTATAAAAGTGAAGTTGAGTTGCAATTAACCTCTAAAATTAAAAAGTTGCGTACCGATCGAGGTGGTGAATACTTTGATCCAACCTTTTTCGGGTCATGTGGGATTATACATGAGGTTTCAGATACTTACACACCACAAAAAAGCGGTATAATGGAAAGGAAAAACCGTACTTTAAAGAGATGGTTAATTCCATCTTTGTCTTACTCTGGTTTGAGTGAGGGATTTTGGGAGAAGCCATGTTAACGGCTTGTTATTTCTTTGAATAGAATTCCTAATAAAAGGAATCCTATTACCCCATATGAACTTTGGTTCAAAAGAAGCCAAACTTGAATTATCTACGAGTTTGGGGATGTAGGGGCATTGTAAGGCTCACCATGCCTAAGATTAAAACCTTGGGTGAAAGAGGCATTGATTGTATCTTTATTGGATATGCTTTGCATTCCAAAGCATATAGGTTCTATGTTATATAGCCTAATGATTCAATTGCTGTTCATTCGGTGATTGAGTCAAGGGATGCCATCTTTGATGAACATCGGTTTACCTCTATACCGAGGCCAAAAGATATAACTCCTACTATTGTTGGAGAGAGAAAATAATAGTATTGATTCTCGGGATGAGCCTTTCGAGCTTCGTAAAAGCAAAAGGGCAAGAAACCAAAATCTTTCGGTCCCGACTATCAAACTTATTTGGTGGAAGGAACAAGAGATGAAGTAGGATTTCAATACTCATATTGTTATAATATTGATGAGGATCCTAAGACGTTTAAGGAGGCTATGGAGTCTCGAGGCGTGTCATTTGGAAAGAAGCCGTCAATGATGAGATGGATTCCATAATGGGAAACAACACGTGGATCCTTGCGGACCTTCTCATGGTTGCAAACCTTTGGGTTGCAAGTGGATCTTTAAAAGAAAGATGAAAGTAGACGGCACATTGTCGATGTGTATAAAGCCGATTAGTAATTCAAGGCTTTAGACAAAAGGAAGGTATTGATTATTTTGATACCTATGCACCGGTTGCTAGAATCTCCACAATTAGATTGTTGATTGCCCTAGCTGCTATTCACAATCTGGGTGATCCATCAAATGGATGTTAAAACAAGCCTTCTTAAATGGAGATTTAGAAGAAGAAATTTATATGAAACAACCGGAAGGGTTTGTTATGCCTGAAATGAGCATAAGGTATGTAAGCTTGTTAAATCATTGTACGGGCTTAAACAAGCACCTAAACAATGGCATCATAAATTTGATGAAGTTGTCTTGTCTAATGGTTTTAAGCTTAACCAATCGAGACAAGTGTTTATATAGCAAATTTGATAATACCGTAACGGTGTGATAATTTGTTTATATGTTGATGACATGTTAATCTTTGGAACTAACCAAGAACAAGTTGACCTTTGTAAGGCCTTTTTGTCATCAAGTTTCTCATGAAATACATGGGGAGGCGGATGTGATTCTTGGAATCAAGATCAAGCGGAGTGACAAAGGGATCTCTTTGACACAATCTCATTATATTGAGAAAGTGTTAAAGAAATTCAATTGTGAAAATTCTACTCCACCAATACTCCCATGGATCTAATGAGAAACTCATGCCTAATACGGAAATCCGATATTACAACTTGAGTATTCTCGGGTGATAGGATGTTTGATGTATGCTATGACTAGCACACGTCCGGATATTGCTTATGCGGTTGGAAAGCTAAGCAGGTTCACGAGTAATCCGAGTAGTCATCATTGGCGTGCGGTAACTCGTGTACTAAGGTATCTTAAGTTAACCAAGGATTTTGGCTTGACTTATGTTGGACATCTTTCAGTAATAGAAGGGTATTCAGATGCTAGTTGGATATCCAATGTAGAGGATCATTCTTCTACAAATGGTTGGGTGTTTTTGCTTGGAGGAGGTGCCATTTCTTGGGCTTCCAAAAAGCAAACATGTATTACTAGCTCGACTATGGAGTCGGAATTTGTTGCCTTAGCAGAAGAAATGAAAAGAGGCAGAGTGGCTTAGAATTTGATATATGAAATTCCATTATGGCCTAAACCAATTTCACCCATTTCTATCCATTGTGATAGTGCATCTACCTTGTCTAAAGCATATAGTCAAGTGTATAATGGTAAGTCGCGACACACTGGGCGTTAGACATGCGCGTAATGCACGTGAGTTGATCACTCATAGGGTGATTTCGGTTGTGTTTGTGAGATCTCAACACAATTTAGCTGATCATCACTTAACCAAAGGATTGGCTAGAGACTTGGTACAAAAGTCGGTTAACGGGATGGGTTTACAACTCATATAAATCTTGGTAATAGGATACCCACCCCTCTAATACAATGTTAGAGGCGTAATTCAATGTGGAAGGCCTATTGTCTTAGATTTGAGCACATTAAATTGTCCGAAGGTATGTGCTATGACTGCATGATTAGGTTGAAGTGTTTCTTCTTAATGAGTCTTTTGACAAAGTGCTATTGCAAGTGCACGATTAATAAAAGATTCACCTATATGAGTATGAAGTTTGGCCGCTTCAAAGAAGTTCTAGAGTTGGCTTTTCAGATGCTCAAGAATGGATATGGACACAAGGCCCATTTAATTAGTGTCAAGAATAAACTTTTGGAGTTATCTTAACTCATGTGTATATTATCTTCATGTATTCAAAATGTGTAAAGGGGTTCAATGCTTAGACACACCCCAATACTCGAATATTTGAAATGTGTAATATTACTAGGTGATAATTCAATCTTCGTGACATTATCATTGATGCATGAGTTGTTATGTTTTGACTGTTTTTTAGCTAAGCCAAGGATTACACTTAAATGGGGGAGGATTGTTGGTAATTTAAGTGTTACCATGTTCATTTATGTAATCGGGGTTTGGTACAAAGATGGGTGAACTCGGAATGCTATAATATGAGTTTGGAGATACGGAGTGTATGCTCATATAAGTATTTACGAGTTTACGGATTTAAATGATTAGGTATAGTTCGGGAAAATCACTTAAAGGACTGAAAATCCACTTACAGGACCAAAATTCAGAATTTGGAAAAAACAGGTGACAGGCGGCCGCCTGTGAGAAAATTTTGTTCACAAATTTGAACAGAAAGTTTTGGCCGTTTTTGGGGTTTCACAGTGGGCCACAGCGCGCCACTTTGTGGCGAAAATTTTAATTAGTGTGTCTTTTCATCCTTTTCAACTGACTTATGTATGTAACTTCTTTCCAAAGGTTGCATACATAAGATGTCGGTTTTCCACTACTATATATGATCATTTTAAGTGCTTTAAACAATAGAGAATTCTGGCACATCATCTTTGAGAGTCGATAACTTTCTAATAAAACCTCCATTAGCATACTTCTCTTCTGTTGCCTAAAAGTGAAGGGAAACGTAGTCTTATCTCACGTAAGATTTGTGTAACCCAGGCATCTTATAAGGGTCAAATAACTTTTGTAGGAAAGTGTTAATCACGATTCTACGTTATATCAAGCATATCATATTTTCTCGTTTTCTGCGTTTTTGTTTTGACATTGTTGCTCCCTTGAAATCCACAAATTTTACAACAACAACAACAACAACTTCGGACCAATATCTCGAAATTCCAGTAGAGCTACATATGAGCTCGGCACTCGACTCATGAAATACTTGCTCAAATATGATCTAACCGAATTTAAACACTTAAAAACTTGACTCGAAATGTTCACGCAGTTTTATCGAAGCAATATTATATTATATTAAGATTTTTTTATTTTGTATTTTGTTGACGAGTCGATCTCGAGTACTTTAAAGCTCAACATTTCTCGAGATGTCAAGCTCTAGTTCGAGCTTGAAAGTGATTAAAATTTTATGGACCATAATCGAGCCGAATTTGAGCATAGTTAAAATTCAGTAGAGTCAATCTCGAGCAATTTCTTCCTTGCTCAAATGAACTCAAACCGAGTTCGAGAATCACTATTCTGAGTAATTGCTCGATTCGATAGGTAAAATTTTGATTCGACTTACACCCCAACGGTGACACAATAGAAGGGAAAAAGGAGGGGGTAAGGGGTACTGGGATAGTGGATGGGGGTAGGTGAGGATATTTACAGGGACATAAGAGTCTCTTGCATTTTTTTTTTTTGAGTGGAGAGTCTCTTGCATTTTTAAATTCTTAGAAAATAACTGAGTTTACGAGCTGTATCAAGTAATTAACGAGTCAAATTCGATAATGCCTTTGTTATAGCCTGATCGAGCTCAAACTGAGTTTGAAGTTCGAGTTTTTTTAATCAATTTGACCTTGATCCTTTATAAGTATCAATTCGACTCGACTCAGTTATGCTCCTGGAGGGTAGGGGGGAGGGGGGAGGGGGGGTGGGTAAATGAGAATACTTACAGGGACATGAGAGTCTCTTGCATTTCTCTTGGCATCAGTAGCAGAGAAAACTGTATAAACAAGTACAAAAGTACCCAATATTTCAGCACCAAGACCATCAATTTTTGTATATCCATGGCCCACAGTATTTGATCCACCACCGTTGATTTCGAAAATCGACGGCTGAAAACCCTTAACCACAAAAGCACCACAGATTGCACCAAGACATTGCATCACCATATAAAAAACTGCCCTTATTAATGACAATTTTCTAGCTAAAAATAGCCCAAATGTTACTGCTGGATTAATGTGTCCACCTAATTAAACACAATTAAGAAAAAATAATTATTGATTATAAAATTAACCATTTGAATAGTGATATATCTACCAAATTCGGTATATAAAAAACTTTTAAATGATTTGGACCGTAAATTTTACATAAACATACATAAAAAAAACAACAACATGCCCGTTGATTATCAATTTTTTTTATGTAAATAGATTTTGTAAACCTGCCATTTTCGCTTTAGGTTTGGATACATACACATGAGTATAAATACGTGAATACGGATACACAATTTAAAATATAGAATACAAGTACAAAGGAAAATGGGTAAATTTTATAATTATAGAGACCAAATTGTGCATGGTAGATCTAAAATAACCAAAACCATAAATGTTAACAATCTTAAAATAGAACATTTTTTTTATTTCTCCAATATTTATTTATTTATTTAGGGTAGTTTTTAATTATCTTTGAGGTGGTTTGTTCTTCAATTTTGAAGAAGGTTCTTCATTCTACATATCTTAGTTCTGGATATATATGCCTATTCGAATATGTATTCAATTTTTAAAAATGAAAAAAATTCGCCCCAAATATATATCTTAAGTATAAAAAATGATAGTTTTACACCCTTTTATGTACGTAAAGGATATATAATTGTCGATGAAGGACGAAGTGTTTCTGTTTTATTGAGTTTTTATTTTTAATGAAAATGTGTATTCATATCATTTTATGTATTTTTTTATACACAAAATGATATAGATTTAATCAATCTCGCTTAAATGTATCATTATCGTATATATATCAGATATGAGACACGTTACCTGAGACGCCAGCAGTGCAATAAACAAGGGTAAAGATCATGCCACCAAAAGACCAAGCAATGCCTTGAACACCAACTGAACCACATTTATTCTTTGACCTAAATACCCCCATGACAGTCAACATTGTGATATAAAGAAAGAGAAATGTAGCCATGAATTCTGCAACACCAGCTCTCCAGAAAGACCATGATTTTAGCTCGCCGGGCTCGATCACCGGAGCCGCCGGTGGTGGCTCTTTGTAGTCCTTGCTCGGTTGTTCCGGCGGCGCCGAGGTGCCTAATGGGTGGTTTTGGGAATACATGGAGGCTCCAAGTTTAACATCATCTTGTTCTTCTTTAAGTTCCATTTTTTTATATTTATTTTAATGATTTGGTTTTGGAAAGAGAAAGAAAATCAGATAATCGAATTGTTTTGGTGTGGGTTTGATTTTATAGGTGATGAGTTAGTGTGTGTGATTTATAGTGAACAAATAGGCGTAATAGTATCGTAGAATAACCACTCTAACACAATAAACGCCATAAATATGATGTATATCGTCAATTTAAATAAGTATGTAAACGATCCAAATCGAATCAAACATTTTAGTTATCGAAAGTGAACAACTCTTTCAACTAATGATGCTTGAACTCGACTTGAGTTCCTTCGTGTAGAGGAAAAACGCCGAGATCGGCTCTATTAAGTTTTAATCATGCTCCGACCGAATTTCGGTTATGTTCGATGTTTAAATTTTTGAGCACTTTCAATCTTGAACTTCAGCTCATGAAGCTCGAAAAATATTGAGCTTCAAAGTGCTCGAGTTCGACTAAGATAAGGAAATGCGAAACAATATAGATATTTTTAATATAATTTGAAAATGCCCGATAAAGCTCGTGTACATTTTGAGCCAAACCTTTAAGTGCTCGAACCACTCCGTTAACCTTGATGAATCGCTTGAGTTCGACTAAATCGATTAAATCATATTTGAAATGGAAGATTTCATTCTGGTCGAAGCGTCAACGGCTCACTGCGTTTACACCTCTATATTTAACGTGGGGCCCCACTGTCACATTATTAGTGGTTTCACTGATAAAAGTTGAGATATTTATTGTGTTATAATGATTGTAGCATTTAGTCAATACCAAAGATTATTCTAAAGATAAAGAGATGATGAAATTTTCCCTGAGTACAAACTGCTTTTAAATAAGTTTTCAGATCAAATGATATATTTTTAATTTTATTTATACATTATATTTTATATAGTAAGAGCGTATATGATAAAAAAAAAAATACAAATAAAATGATATAATACATGCACATGGTATAATATAAATCTTCCTATGAAGGTTATAGCATAAAATTGATCAGGACATAGGAGGTCAAAAAGACAAAATATAATTTTGTCTTCACATGGATGTCCCTGTGTTTTTCATGTGAGGTTTTGGTTCGGTTTTTCACCTTCAAACATGTCTTTCATGAGTGACCGATAGGATTTTTGTTCTGTTGTAATAGTGGTGGATTTAAAAAAATATTATTGAATGTATAAATTTTTGTTTAAAGTAATATACATATTTATTAAATAAATACACAATTTTTTTCTCAATGTAATATTTATTGTTTTTTCCATTTCAACGAGCATATGGTAAAAGTAATGGTATAAATTTTATGATAAATATCAATTACTCCGTTAAATTTGTCCTTTATATTTCGAGACGTAAAGTAGGGGTGGCTTAAAGAATTAAGCCCATATCCGTTTCTACTCATTTTTAATAGCAAAAACCTATATAAAAATGTCATGATAAGATATTTGGTAGTGTGAAAAGACATCCGATATATATATATACACACACACCATTGGCCCACATAAACATAAATTCCTCGCACTGTCTTTGATTTTAAGGAATCGAGGTAGTTATTACATCCATATACAAGTTACTTGCATAATCTTTGTTTTGCTTTTCTACGTATGATTTTGTTGGTTTTGAAGTTTATTGGGACGGCTTTCACGGCGCTAGCCGGTGGTTCGTGGAGGCGTGTGATGGTGGTAGCCGCCGCTGGTGTTTCCTTGGTGGTGTATGGCATGTTGTCTGCTTATTTGGAAGGGGAAGATATCTCTTACGGGCTCCTTGATACCATGCGGCGACAGTGTGTGGCAGAGCTAGGACCGCTGGTGGTGAATAGGTGTTCGGATCTATTGTTATCTCCTTTTGCAAAGACTAACTCTTTGAGGTTGTTCGTCATTGACAAGTGGCTGTTTCCCCTCTTCATTCGTTGGTTGTATTTTGTTGTGTTGTTTTGTGTCTTTTTTGGTTGTTAGGTTTCTGGTCAGCATTAGACTGGTGGCAATCTTAGACGTAAGTCTAGTTGTGTGTTTGCTTCGTAATTTTCCAGCAATAAATCCGGTTTCTTTAATAATGTCTTTCGTTTAGAAAAATACAAATATACATGTTACTTGCATAAGTTATGATTATACATTTTACCACCATCCTTGGGAAAACTACCGCTTAAGGACCGTAGGGATATTTTTTGGAAAAAACGATTTTTTGTGAGGCAAGATCAAACAAAGGCTTTGAGATTTTATTCTATGTTTTCATAGTTATTCAATTACTATGAAGCGAAAGGTATACACAATTCTATGCAATGTGATACGCTTATTTCTCTCTATGTATATATATATATATGTGTGTGTGTGCATGTATGTATATCATTCTTAAAAATAGTATTTTGAGTCCCCTGAAAAAAAAAAAGGATCGAGTAAGGTTAATAAAAAAAAAAAAAGATAATTGGACATAGACATGCAGTCATTTTAGGGGAATCTTTACTCTGCTTTTGCCATTGCTTTAAGCTTCATTTGGAGTTTTCATCAAATACAAGGAAAGAAAAGAAAAAAAATGATCTCATATAAGTAGATTGAGACCATTTAAATGCAACCTCGTCACTCCGTAAATTTGGGATACGAGTTAGAAATTCATTAGGTTTTTATCCCCGTAAACTTGAGTTTGTACATCCATTTTCAGATAACTTTTGTTATGAGTAGACGTGAAAATTATGGGTCGATTCATAAAAAAAATTAGCGGATGAATTTAAACGTGTATATATAAAAAAAAAAATTACCTACATCTTGATTTTTTTTTAACATGTCGACTGCCCCAACCCGTGATAAGTGCCGCCACCCTTGAGCATACTTGACTCAATGGAGAAATTTTATGATAATATATGCTATACAAAGCGTAATGAATTATGGCAATTTTTTTACATTCTTTCACTATACACACTCCTACTACGTGAAATGAGAATTGAATGGATAAATATAATTAAAATTAGTGATAAGCGACACAATCTGGAATATTTTTAAGAATGCGATCGCTACATATTTTTTATAGGAGAATGACAATCGATAATTTTATAATGGTATGACAAACAAATAATCCTTAAAATCAAATGAATCCCAAATCAGTGAATTTCACGGTGAATTTTGACAAATGAATCCCTAAAATCAAATGAATTTCGACAATGAATTTTGAAAATTAGTAAATTTTGACCAGTGAATTTAGAGTGAATTTAAACAGTGAATTTCGACAAATGAATAAATAGTTTTTGTCTTTTATGCAAAAGTTTCAAAAGATTGTTATTCTACTCAATCACTTAAATATTTATGCTCTTCTCCTCATTCCCTAAATATAATGAATATTACCAGTATAACCTAATTACAACGATTAAACGTGATGAATTCAAAGACACAATCTGAATAACCCAACAAGATGACTCGGGTTGTCGTGTCCTTGAGAATACTTTGGGATATTACATGTTTCATTCTTCCCTGAGGTGTTATGTTAGAGACCCTTGTGATGTTTTCAAAGACACAATTTGAATAACTCAGTAGTTTTATTCGACAAGTCGTTTGGCTTAAGAATACCTAAGGAGACTCACATGTCCGATTCTCCCGCGATGCCAAGTTAAAAGAGCTTTATGACAGTCTTTAAACCGAGTAAGAGTTGACTATGCACTACCAAGACCGAACTTCAAATCGGGATTGGTTAACTAGCCCCGGATACGGGGTTTGTGCTTCATGTTTATCGTATTTTGAGAGTATTTTCACAAAATGACAACGTTTTTGACGTTATAAATCAGAACCAAGGTTGAATGGACAAAAGATGTGTAATAGGCAAACGTTACTGTAACAAACGAGAGGTGAGATACACACCATCTAGCCAAAGGAGCGTGTGTGTGTGTGTATATATATATATATATAATGTCATTACATTGTACAAAAACTCAGATCAATCAACATGTCTCTCCATGATCAACGGTCTATAAGTGTATCTAGAGGAATACGATGTTGTTATAGTAGTAGTACCATGTGAACCCTAATCTCTGGGAAAATTCTACCACATGACTTAAATCCATTTGCATCCAATCAAAACAACAAACATGGTATCAAATGCTCTACAAATAAGCTCATAAACATATAAACCACCACAAACACACAAAAACTAGGCCACATGTCATGCATTAACTAGATGCAAGTGGATCTCAAAAACCAGGCCACATGTTGTGCATTAATTGGATGCAGGTGGTTCATTGAGAACACTCCACAGTAGAATTTCCCCTGATCTTTAACATATCTAAGGCTTCTTCAGAGGCAATAGCGAATTTCATCCTTTTTTTGAATCTTTATTCGCACCACAACGGTTTTACCGATGCACCACATTGAATCAACCTTTTAAAAGTTGATTATTGAATTAAGAATCAACTTTCGAAGGTTGATCCTCACCTTCTGTCTTTTGAAAGTCGATTCGTAACTCAATAATCAACTTTCAAAAGGCTGATTCAGGTGTGGTGCATATGATACTGTGGTGTAGGGTAAATTCGGACGGGTGCGAATAAAGACTCCCAAATTATTGCACTTTAAGTCCCTCAAAGTCTTTGAATTTAGGAATCTATACCCTTGAAGAAGGCCAACCATTTTGGAAATGGTTCTTGTTTTGGTGACTTCCTCTTTAGCATTAACTTGAGCTCTTATCACTAATTCATTGGCAACTTCTTCTTCAATGCTTGACTTAACTAGGTTGCATAGCTCATCTAGAGCTAGCATGGGGAATGGTTCTTCAATTAGAACACCAACCTGTGACATCATCATCCTTCATCGTATTAGACTTTATTACAAGTAGACCGAACAAAATTGTAGTTATTGCCACATGTCAAACAACCAGCTTCGAACGTATGAAATGTTGTCCAGTTTTACAACCAATAAGAACTTGACATTTGGCACATCGAACTGAAAAGGTAAAAAGGAAGATAAAATTGCAAGTTTTGTAAAACAAAAGGGAGCAAAAACGATCATAGCATAAATTCTGCCACACAACTTTGAAGGTACGGAAGACGGCTTGGATTGCCAATCGGTATGACCATGACATGTGGCACATTGAATAGAAAATGTGGGGGAAAATGCATAGTTGCAGGGTAGAAGTGTAAAAATGAAGCGTTGTAGGTAAAATTGCAAGTTCCGTAAAACATAAAGATTCAATCAGGCAGTCAGAGGGTTATAAGTTCTTGCAAGTTGACTTGACATTAACTTTTTTCTTTCAAAGAATGGCAATCAGAGGATAAGAAGCTCTAAATGATGCTTTTCACTAGGTGTACTTGATCTGGTATGGCTGGTTTTGTTCTATTTATAAAACCGAATCGTTTCATACAGTTTTCAATTTTGCAAAAACAAGAACCGAATGGTTTTAAGGTTGAAGCAATTTGTTCGGTCTGGTGTGGTTTGGCCCCATATTTTATGCTGCAAAAATATAAATTTTCATTACCATTAACATTTGGGGTGGGGTGGAGGTGGAGGGGTGGAGGGGTAAGAAGAGAAAACCAGACCTCTTCAATGCAGAAGAGTGCAGCAGCACTGATAAAAGTAGCAGGAACAACAATCCAGTTGCAATCATCCCAAAGAATGATAGGAAGTGTAAGATGCCAAAGGACCAAAACCTTGAGGTCAACCTGGTGTATGAAAGAGGAACAGGTATACCCATTAACTCTTCACAAACCCCAACCCTGGTGGAAGCACGAGATCTTCGATTCCTGCAATATAAAGCACAAGTTCAATAGGAAGAACTTATCAATTGAGGAAGTTACTGCATAGGTTGCACAAGTACAATACGTTGCTAGGCATATGTGTAAACATGTAAATATGGGATATGCAGGTGCTCGATTTTCAAAAATATAGGATACAGCAATTTTAGTTATTTTTGCATTGTTGATAGCTTTTCATTCGTTGTCTAGCGGTTTTAGTCAATTTTGAACATGGTTCTTCGTTTCATATATCTGAGTTATGGATACATATCCTAATCCCGTGACGCAACTTTAAAAATTATAAATTTGCCCTAACCGTTTATCCTAAGTATACATAATAAAACTATCAGGACCAAAAAGTAAATATCAAACAACATGAACACTTCAGCGATCTCTTTATTTTTGGTAGTTTTTTCATCAATTTGGATGACTTTTCATTCATAACCTAACGGCTTTTACTCAACTTGGAAGTTTGAACATGGTTCTTCATTTCACATATATAAGTTATGAATATGCACATCCGAATCCTGTATGCAACTTTTCAAATTACAAATTTGCCTCAAGTGAGTACCCACACTATCTGGCAAGTATCTGTGACGGATACAAAACACGTTACTCAAACAGAAGATAAAGAAAATTGAGCACGATTATCATTGTGGCTAGAGCCAGAACATCCGCACAAGACGGTCAAAAGCTTACCAACATATGTTTCTCTGTATCCTCCAAATGAAGCACCTGAATGCACTGAGAAATGAATCCGATGATGCAGCTGGGTCGATGTTTCGATCTGAGAACTATTGCTAAATCGTCAGCATCAAGCAGATTTCTGAGGTCTTCTGCAACATCTGAGCCATCAAGTAAGTGACACTGCACTAATGACATGATTATATTTCAGCATTTTGTCATCATCAGCAAAAATGGAAGAAATAAACCGCCTAAAATATACTCAAGCTAATCTGAAGTCCACAATGGTTCTTATTTGGCGTTGTTCACTCGCTTTTCATAGTCAGCTGACGCAGAACATGGAGACAATCATGAATACACAGATACGTGACACTTAGATGCATGATTTTTAGAAATATAGGATACATATACGGAGGGCATACGATAAGTATTAAAAATATAGGGACCTAACTGTACATAATAAAAGTACAAGGACCAGATAATAAATACCAAAACACATAAAGTACAGCAATTTTTAGAGGTTTTCTCCATTTTTGAAGTATTTCATCATTATTGGACAGCTTTCATTCATTATCTGACGGTTTTTATTCAATTTTCAAAATGGTTCTTCATTTCTCATATCCGAGTAAAGGATATGCATATCTGAATCTCGATTCAACTATTCAAAATTACAATTTCAACCCCATGTGTGTATCCTAAGTATTTGGTGAGTATGCGTCAGATATGTATTTGATACTAGACAAGCTACCAGATAGAAGCATTACTAAGGTACCAAACTGTCACGTGTCCAAATCCAGCATTGAAGGTACAGAAAAGATAACCTAAGCTTAATAGGAAACGCCATGATAAACTGCAATAGCGCCTTTTTAAGCTGTGCATCATTCTTGTTTCCAACACTAGCTATTACTTGCCTTGAAAAATCACTTGCCCCTGCAATTATCTTAGTCCATGCTTTCTTGCTTCTTCTAAATCACGAATACTAAGCCTCAGTTCTAAAACACGAGCAAAAGTGCCAGAGCCGGAGCAGTTAACTGATACGGCAAATGTAGATGCCCTCAATACAGGAAAGAATTCAGGTAACCAATGCAAAGTAACTGCAGTATTATAAATTGCGATCAATGCTGCCACCAAGTAAAAGCGATCACCGGTGGAACTAAGGACAGAATCACCCTTGAACTTAGGCTAGACATCAAATGCCCGATGTGCCTTAAAGAACTCCTGTGCTCTACCCATTTCTGATGGTTGTATAATACCCTCTTCCGCTTCATGCCTGTTTTAAGCATAGAAATTACACAATTTATCAAAAAACCAACAAATAGATCCATCAGAATAACACAAGAGATAACTCTAAATCAAACAACGACACGGTCCTGTGGCTGCGGATTATGGTAGTGGAACTAAGTTTTAGTCTAACCTAATCTGACCTCCACCTAGTTCTTAGAAAAATCAGATAAGGGTTGAGACTAAACTCAGTTACAATTTTCAACTTTATGAACCAAGAAAAATCCAATATAAAAGAAAACTAGCTTAAATTAACAGGATTAATAACTTAACTTAATTAAGTTCTTAATGTTGACAAACAGAGCATAAAATTGATAGTTATCACCACTTTTTGCCGCCGCCGTAGGCATATGTCAAAAATGGTGGTGAAAATTTTGCAAAAGATGTTGACATGATTGCTGTGTGAAGTGTTAATCAGGAAGTTTTGCAGATGAACAAAGTAAGAGGGCTAGATGAAGTTACTGCTGAGCTCGTGAGTTTCGAACACTTTATACTCATAGCTAGTTAATGAGAGTTAAAACTAGAATTCAAAAAATTCTTAAAGTTCTTTTAGGCATACATCGAACACTTTACACTCATAGTTAGTTACTGACAACTGAAACCAGAAGCTGCAAGGGGCTAGTTAGTTACTTCAATCTTCTAGCTGTATAAAGTATAAACTGAAATCTTGTACAGGGGAGCTTAATTCCATTGAATACAGGTCTAATTGTACAGAAAATCAGTTCTAATTTCCTGTTGTAAACATACTGTTGAACGAGATGAATAAAGTTCAGTTATTTTTCATTCTGAGGTTTTCTTAGTTCTTTGAATTCCCATGGTTGTTTACTTCATAAAACTAACTAATACCAGTGATTAGAGACTAAAATCCATTAGCGAAAAAGCCATAAGTTATAAAGAACAATACCTCGCTCCTTTACGCCATCAGCCCAATCCGGAATTGCTCGTAGAATCGAGATTAATGCCTGCGTGTCAGTACTTTCCGACGACTGAGATGAACAGCGGACAGTGAAATTGAGCTTATTGTGCCGTTTAAATGGAAGTTTACATTGCTGCTGCTGTTGCTCCACGAATGCTCCGAGAGAAAACTGAGAGGAAGACGGCAGATTGGTCGGTGATTTGATTGGGTTGGTGCTCGGATATCTCATTGCATACAGATCGAAATGTGGCACGGCGGAGAAGAAGGGTGAAAGCGGTGGTGCTTGGCGGTTTCCGGTGAGTGGAGGTTTATACTGTTATTAAAATTTCACGTGTGGAGGAGGTTTTTACAATCTTTACTTGGATTTGATAAAATATCAACGGTCACGAGGTCATTATTTTATTGAAAAATAAAATTAATGTAGAACAAGCATGGTGATACAACATATTTTTACACGCTGATGTTATTATCACGAAGTTATATTACAACTTCAATCATTCATATACAACTATCGATACAACTTTGTTTATACATTTGGTAATGATTTTTATATCACGATCAATCAACAGATAAATCCGAGAATGTTATAAAGATATTCATTGACAATACAACTTTGCTTTTATACCATCGACGCATGATGATTTTACATCATAATCATAAGCCATAAAATAACGTTGCAGATGAAATTGGCGCATCAGAAGATTACTCTCTATTTCCATAGCGAGTCACACAAATTATTTTCGACATTATCGATCATGCGATGCATCTATCACAATCACGATAAAATATCGCATACTCGTCGTTGTCTGAAATGATTTTATTAATGTTCTTGACATGAGCAATATGCCAAAGAAAAAACAACAGTACAATTATTTGCAAACAAGTGCCAAGAGCTAAGTCACACATGTTTCAAATATTAATGGGATGATTTGTCATAATAGTATGAGTTAAAAAGAAATCACTTTAGAGATGTATGTGGGTGAATTCAAGGTCCATCAAAAGTGGATGAGAGGTAAAGTCATGTAAAAACCTGTTTTTTTTTCCTCTATATTTTGAATCTTAGCTTCATCGAACAATATGCCTCATGAAGACTTGCTTTCGCTATGGCCCCTGTGGGTCCTTTAACCAAGCCACTGCCTATGAGGACGGTTGATTATCTACCCAAAAAGAGTCACACATACGAAAAAAAAGTCACAAATATAAATACCAAGAATATTGCAAAGCGCATAATGATAGAGGTCGGGATATCCCCGCCCGAACTGCATACGACCCTCTCATCTGGCTTTCGCAGGAATCTCCACTCACCGCTTTCCCTAATATCCTCCTTTAATGCTCTAAAGAGTGTATGCCACTCATCTGAACCTTGATTAGCGATCGAGGTTGAATGATAGCAACATCAAAAGTAGAGTTTGGCACAAGTCAAAGTGGAAAGCCAATAGGAGATTTTTTCTCGTTGTTCCCAGAGACTATGCAATTTTTTGCCCCCATATTCTGGGTGTGCCATGAGGTAATATTTCCTCGATAATGGAATGCACAAATTAATAATCTATGATCGGGGCCGCCCTATAAATGCCTGACTTGCATCTGCCTTAAGTCAAACGGTTCCGGATACCAACGGTGACACGTTTCGCTAAAAGAAAAAAATTGTGTAGATTTAATCCGATCCAACCTAATATAATATGTTAATTTTTCTTTTGATAAATGCCCAATTTTTTTTTATCTAATTGATAAAGGCCCCAATAAAAATTTACTTTACGCCAAAAAAGACATACAAACAAGCTTTTATTAATTTTTACATTTACAGATGTTAAAAACGCAATAAGTGCTTTAAAAATGTAGATTTAGGATTGTGATGAGAATTTAAACTCCAAGTCACGTTAATAACGCTGTCTTTAAAGAGATGCTTCATCCCCACACGATTGTCACTACTAAGGATCAAATGAAAATCTCTTTTTCGTGATATTAAATGCGAGTGTTGATTTAAACAAATGACTTGTTTGAATCAAACCTTTATGACACTCAAAAGTTTTTTTGATGATGTTGTCAAACTTATGAATTTTCGCCTGCATACTTACGCTTTTTATAGCAAAAGAGCATCTATAAACGAATCGAGATACTTCCTCGACGAAAGGCAGAGTTGTCATCGCTCACCGGATGAAGACGCAACCCTTACACGAAAGCAGGCATACATATCCGCTCAAAATACATGTATCTCAAAATGCATATCCTTTTCATGAATCGGATGCATGCATTAACATTAATCCGCTTTATTGCGATAACATTAATTCGTGACGGCAACTCAGATGCAAACGATAACTAAAATGTTTATTTATGAAAAAATATCTAACAATAAGTTGTTTTTTTGACTTGGCCTTAAGTTTCAAAAAGCGTGGGTCGCTTCTCATTTATATGATGATCTTAGTAAACAGACGGTGGCATATGGATTCATGAGAAAGTAAAATCCTTGACGGTGCATTATTTTGTGACCACAGACGGATCGATAGTTGCTATATGTGCTACAAACGGAATTTTGATCCTCCCCACCCCGAACCCGTGTATAAAGAAAGTGGTAAAGGATTAGTCATAATTCATGTAGAATCAATGGATTCACGAAAGTAAAATCCCTCAACGATGTATTATTTTGTGACTAATACAGGGATCAAATGGTACCAGTTTCATTTGTTGGGAGCTTGGAGGAATGCAAAATAAGTTTTACGATCATAAGTCTCTCAGATTTTTAAGTCATTACAATATTAAATAAATATTAATAATGTTTTTGTATGTAACAGACATTATACCTTGTAGTAGATGACATATGAGAGGCTAATATATATGCTATAAATCAGTGTATTGGTGTGAGGCAGGGGTGATAATGGGCTGGTTCGGTCGGTTCAAAAGACTCGCATGGGTCTGCCTGCGGCCTCAAGGAGCCTCCAGGTCACTAACCATAATCATCCGGATCTGGTAGCCTTTTGGAACAAGATGAGCCACAAGATTCTTTCAAACCAAGGCTTACCTTTGAAACAAGATTTGGTCGCTCAATATCCAACGAAACGGTGTTGTTACTAACACCATAAAGAATCTATCGTGTGACATCACACTTCAAGCGCCGGTTCAACTCTCACAGAGCGCCAAATATCGGTATGGTGCCCCTGAGAGTAGATTCGCCATGATGATGTCATTAATCAGCCATAATCAAATCAATTAGACTAGCACTATTTATAGATCAGGGCAATCACACTTTATAAGATTCAGGCCATTACTATATTAGTAATTCTATTATACTGCATTATAACAAAAATACTACAGTGAAAATTAAAGAGTCAGATCAACAAAATGAGAAACTCTATGCAGGTTTGTCTGAAGCTGTTGGGGCCACCTGCCTTCCTAGGTTCGGCCTCTCAGATTTCCTTCTTCGAGGCGAATACTTAACCCTTTCATGGATTGCTGTGCAGACAATATTGCATTCTTAATCTGCCAACCCAAAAAGATTAATATGGTTAAAACAGAATTGAATACACACACATGTGAACAATCAAATAACTAAATGGTTCTCCATAATAAAACATAGATGAAGAAAAAAAGTAACCCATTCTGAAGCAAGAAAGACTATCTATTGGGGTGCCTTAAGAGCAATAATAGATTTATTGGAGTGCCCTTAAAGACCATCTTTACCCTTTCCAATACACTAAAAGAATAAACGCAAATCAAGGATCGTTACCCTTTCCAGTACACTAAAAAGAATAAATGCAAATCAAGGGAAACGATCGTATAGTACACAAATAGATGTTGTAAGACAGCAGGCATGACAAGCTACGTAAGTAAAACTGTCAGCGGTGTGCCAAAGTACTATGTTGCAAAACCGAGAAATTTAGAGCAAAGATTCTTTCTTGAGGAGTTATTACTTGCTTCAATCATCATATTGCAACATGTGTTGTAATTATTTCTATACCTAAACCATCCTCACTGCTTCAAACTACATGGGGGACACATGTTGCAATATGATCGAACAAATGATAGCTCCTAAACGAGGAGTCCTTGCAGCAGAATTTCCGGTAAAACCGTATGCAATGTGTGTGACAAATGTTTATGTTGTAAAACCGTGAGGCAACGTGGCAAGAAAATCAAGTGCAAGAAATTAGGCAACCTCTAGAAGATCCCTCCACAAAGAATTTGAACCTGCGTTTTTTCACCAATGATGAAACAATGTCACGTTCAAAGCTAATAAAAAGAAGGGTTCAGCCCCAAACCCAAAGGTCCCCGCCACTTTCGCCTCTAAGATTACTGCCACCCCCGCCTCTAAGCTTACCGGAGGATGTAAATCGAGGATGCCCTGCTCAGGTACTCAAACTGGCTTTATATCTTTTGCTAAAAGGGTCCCTCCATACACAATTCAACCCCACACCCCCAGCTAGCCTAGGCAGTCACTACAACACCTAAAAACACCTTAGCCACTCGAGCTATGCCCCTAGGGACGAACCTCCGTGTGCTCACAACATAGTATAACATGTACCAACCACAATTTGATCCCCAATGTACTTATTCAATATTTAGGTATATGCACTCCATACACGTATCCTGCATTTTTTTTCCCAAAATCTCAGACCCCTATATTCGGTGTTCACATATTCCAACTCATGTATAAAAGCTCGAACAACCTAGGTATCAAGTTTGATTTTGACAAAATAAACTAAACCTCCAACACCCCCAAAACCCTAGACATCAAAACTCTAGCTGTTTGGCCATTCCCTCAATCGGCGATCAAATCATAAATCGAGAATCAAAGCAATTAACATAATAACTACAAAATTTTGACAGAAATTTAAAGATTTGCGTAAAAAAATTGAAAGCCAAAGAAGAAAGTAGTCCTTACAGGGTCAAGAGCATTGGGTCCAGGGCCATAATCGGCAGTGAGAAGCAAATAAGAAGCGGTAACAGTAGCCACCATTGTTATCCTCCTCACCAGCTTATCTGATTTCTGATTCATTCCTCCAAAATTTTATTATTCAATTGAATACCAAATAAACTGAGAAGAAAAATGGCGGTGATTCAATCTGAGAGGAGTAATAAATAGCAAACTGATAAATTTATAGAATTTTGTGGAAACTTCTGAAAGATATAATGAAAAACAGAGTGAGCTTTTATTTACACATTGGCGTCACTGTATATCGGTTTATCACACTAACCACGACACACAGATAATCGATTTTCAGAAACCAGGTTATGGAGGCAATAAACGGATCCCGCAGAGTTGATTTAGAATCGACATCGGTAAAGTCGCTACTTCACAACCGACTTTCACAATATCGATTTTATGATTAAAACGATTCGCACATCGCAAGAGGCAGTAAGAATGATAAAATCCAGCGATGGCAAATAATATTCTTCAAAAATAAATGAGAAAAACATGAGTTGGAGTAGCTCAGTGTGTGTGTTTGTTAACTACAAAGGTGTTACAATACAATAAGTAAAAACTCGAACGTCAGATATATCATATGCGATGTTGAATATTTAAAACTAGATGCGCGTGGTCGATATTTCACCAAGATGTACATGTTCAATCCATTTATATCCCGATTGGATGTGTAGCTTATGATCTCTAAGTCAATGGGGAGGATACCGAGTACTCCAAAGAAAGTTCAAGATGTGGCGAGAGCGAAGCATCACACCGCTGACGCTGCTAAATTTAACG